>JAZKJV010003077.1:0-273448 GCA_037367405.1 Ottelia alismoides
TTACTATACAAGAAAATTACCTCCAGGCTTTTTAGGGACTTTTAGATATTTTATCTAAGTCCCCCCAAGCTTGGCTGGACATTGTTGTTGTCTTTTTGCATTGCTTTATTTTTAGAAAATTCAATAAAAGTCAGAAAAATACCAAAAATTAACCAAAAATAGTAAAAATTATAAAAAAAACATAAAGAAACTTTTGTTTGATTTTTCTGAGCATTTTTTGGTTGTTTAAATAATTGACTGAAGTTGCAATTTGGTTGCTTTTCTTATTTTCTTTATTAATTAAAAAAAATCCAAAAAAATATAAAAAGATTAAAAACCCACCAAAAATACTTTTTCTTTTATTTTATTCCTTTTTAGACTACTTCGTAGGCCGCAAGGCCATTACGTGCTCCTTGAGTCCGACCCTGGTCGCTATACCAGGCTAATCCAATAGCCAGCACCGCTATCGTGTTTATTTGATTTTATCTGATTTTGGTGGTCTGCTTTACTTTTTCTTGATTGACCGATTGACTTCCGAGATCCGGGTCGCAACGACCCTTGATCTATTTTCTTTCACCGTGTCTTGGTGATTTTTTGGTCATTCAGAATGGCGCCGTTGCCGGGGAGCACGGCTTAGTAGTCGACTTTTTCCGCGGTTTTCTTTTTCGCGGTTTTCTGTATAGATTTTTGTAGATATATTTTTTCTGACACTGTTTATATAATAATTTGGTCTGATCACTCTTGTTTACTTTCTTGCGAGGGCCTGAGGACCGAGGAGGCGACCTTTCGAGGAGCCGGCGCAACCGCGAGATTCGAAGGCGGCTCCCTTCTGCACGGAGCCGCAGGAGAGAGCGAGAGAGTAGCTGAGTGAGAGAGGAGTAGTTTAGGTTTATTTTAGCACATTTGATTATTGTAATAATACAGGGACAGCAGGACTTGGACTGAGACTTTTATCGGGTCTGTTTCGCCGAGCACCGGTGTGCTCGGGGGACCCTTAGACTTCTGCGGCTTTTTCACGATTCTTGTTTTTTGCTGCCTTTTACGGTTTCACACGATTTTTCTCGAGCTCCTACCTTTAGGACTTTCTGGTTGACTTGTGCCGTAATTAGTTGGATCCACACACCTAATAGACTGCTTGTGCCTATAGATCGTTAATTGGACCTACTAATAAAATATTAATAAAAATAGTTGATTCATTTTCCTTCGAGCCTATGCGCCGCGAGCCTGCCCCATTAAGCGCTACTCCTGAACTCGATCTGTCGAGAAGAGGAGGGGTGGGTCTAGACCGGACTCTCTGGATCGAAGCCTGGTGACCAGCTAGATGGTTCTATCGAGTAGAAATTGCCTGCTTAGGACTAGGCTTTTCCCGTTGCACCACATAGGTAGTTTACTTTCTGTCTTTCAATTTTGCGCGGATCATATTGCATGTAGAGTGCTGGAGACAGGTACGCATTTCTGACTTTGCATGCATCATTGATTTTATCGCACATCGGCTTTTTCGTCTTCTCCCCCCTGTTTTGGACTTAATAATCAGGAGAATCGAAAAATTCGTTAGGCCTCTTTGTTTGTATTGAAAAAGATTAAAAAGAAAAACCATAAAATTGGGACTGCTAAAACTATTGATCACTAAAAGACACTTGACTGAAAAAACTTGTATTGGGGAGAGCAACCCCCTCATTGCTTGGTTTGATTGTACGAGAGAGTGACCCGTACACTAGGTAGAGTCCTCCGGTGCCGTTCTCGACTGATTACCAAATCTTCTGTGCGGGACAGTCGGTTGGGAGGGTATCAGGTATCCCAGCAGGTCACGTAATCGCTCTGATATTTTGATTGTTCACCAAAATAAAATTTGACAAGATAATTTGACCGAGCCTTCACGGTCTTCCGCTCGCGTTGCGTTGGTGAACTTGGGGTTTGCTTGTGATTATAGTTTCTCCAGATCTCATCTGCCTTACTCGCCACATCAAGATGATGGGCAGGCGGATCTCTTAGGCAGGCCTCTGGCTGCACCGCTTTTGGGCGCGTCTACCCGTTCATCTAGGTTGGTTCGCGAGAGTCGAGACCCGCTCTCCGAGCCCGAATTATGATTCCACCCTGTTCCCCCTCGACCCCCTTTCTTTCGGTTCCGAGAGACCAGTGCCAGAGGAGAGATTAGCAGATCTATAGGCACCTGAGTTTGGATCATTTGATTTTGCAGAGACTATGGCCGGTGCTAGTGATGATCGCTCCAGAGGTCCGCAGGAGGAGCATTCGTTCTGGACCAGGGTTCTATCAACTCCACCCTGATCGCCTCCCTTGAGTCAGTGCAGTAGCAGTTGAGGTATCAGGGGGAATTCATGATAGAGATGAGGCAAGAGCTTGAGCAGTTGAGAGTCGACCGTGAGAACCGCGGAGGAGGACCCGACGATGCGGCAGCTGCTGCAGCAGCAGCAGGAGGACCACCGAGACCGATGCGGGAGAACCACAATCCCGGATCAACGTTGACGCACCGTTGGGTGGTGCTACCGGCTATCGTGGGGGACTTCAAGTTCCCCCCGAACACTTTGCAGCTCCTTCCACGGTTTCACGGGTTGGCCATTGAGGAGTCCTATCTCCACCTGCAGGAGTTTGAGATGATCTGCAGTACTGTCCACGATCGTCAAGTGGACCAGGATACCATCAGGATGATTGCCTTCCCCTTCTCTTTGGCAGACAGAGCAGCCACCTGGCTGAAACATCTGGGGAAATTCGTCTACACTTGGGAGCAGCTCCGTGTCGAGTACTTGCACAAGTACTATCCACTCGGACGGACCAATGCCGCGAGAGCCCTGGTCAGCAACTTCTCCATGCTCCCCAACGAGCAGTTCCATGAGGCATGGGAGAGGTTCAGAGAGCTGACTGATAGATGCCCGCACCACGACATTTCCAAGCCGAACCTCGTGCAGAGCTTTTTCAGCGGGCTGAAACCAGAGCTTCAGGGCTTGGTGAACGCTTCTTGTGGCGGGTCTTACTTCACCAAGGATCACGACCAGGTCTGGGCCATCTACGAGGTGGCCGAGAACTACATGGTGATGTCCCAGACCCGGTTGTACACTCAGGGCAGACCCCAACAGCCAGGACCCGTGCAGTACCAGAGGATAGCACGGGTCGACGTTGGTCCATCCAGTTCGTCCGCAGTAGCAGCCGCACAGGCAGAGTCATCAGCTGCGGACATGGGCATCATTAGCGAGAAGTTGGATCGGATGGAGCTGATTGAGAAGAAGTAGTGCCATGGTATCACTCAGATGGAGCAGATGTCACAGACTCTGAGCGACATGAAGACCCAGCTCATGTGTCTTCAGGAGGCACAGACGGCTTCCCAGCCCCGTCTTCACTCGCGAGGCGATCACGGCAGCAGCAACAGCTCGTCCCAGCGCTCCAGCTCACACCAGCAGCCTAGACAGGTTCACCTTGTACAGGCGGAGCCGTACCAGCAGCCGTAGCCTACCTACCAGTCACCACCATCTCCAGACTTACAGATGGTGGTATACCAGTCGGATCAGCCTCTGGCAGTACTCTCGCCAGCCCAGTACAATGCAGAGCTGTTGATGGATGTCAACGGGATTTGGTATGACCGCCCTCAGCCCGGTATCTGATGAGACCATCCCGGATTCTGGTGGGGGACCGGAGGTACCAGTCAGGATAGGGTGGCCAGTACAGCCATCAGAGAGAGCACCAGCCGCAGCAGCAGCAGCCCCCAGTGTACCTACCACAGCAGCAGCAACAGTCGTCCTATGGTCCTCGTCCCTATCAGCAGGGACAGTCATGGAGGCGTGAGCAGCCTCACCAGCAGCAACAGCAGCATCACCCATACCCCTCTCAGCCACAGCAGCAGATCCAACAGCCTCACCACCAGAGAGGCTACCCGTCGGGCTCCCATGAGAGCCCCGCCTTGGATGACATAGCCCACCTCCTCATGGATCAGCAGGCCACTTTCAGATGGGAGATAGACGAGTTCCGCCAGGAGATGCGGGACATTGTGAGAGGGAAGGCCGCCATCCCTGCCCAGATCGAGCCGAACCCCAACAGCCTAAAGCGGAAATCTGAGCAGGTAGCTTGTACTGAGTATACCACTCCTAGTGATGCATTTGGTGATATGACTGGATATCTGTTTGATACTGATTTTGTCACACTTAGGAGCAGTAGGATGCCAGCAGGCGGTGCCTCGTCTGAGCCACATCATGAGGATCCACCCAGAGCGCCTGACGAGGAGGAGGAGAGCGGTACTGAGGCCGCTAGAGTTGATGACGGTGGTACTGAGGCCACCAAGGATGCTGACTCCACAGGCAGTACTGAGGCCGCCATTTCACCAGTTCGAGGAGGTGGTACTGATGCCACCCAGGATGCCGAGCCAGAGCGCGGTACTGAGGCCGCGAGACTTCCAGTTGATCCAACCGATGGTGGTGCTGAGACCACCCGTGTTCAGTTTGAGAGTCCTGTTGTCTTTCCTACTTCTGATGTATCTCGGAACTTTGTTGTGAATAAAGGAAAAGGTTTGGTTTTTTCTGGTCCCACTGTGGTGCGTGATGTATGTGTGGATCCGGCCGTCGAGCCATCTAGACCTTTTCCTAGTCCTTCATCTGAGAAGGACCCAGTGATCCCCTTCCCTAGAGCCCTTCAGATGGGGAAGGGGAAGAAAAAAGAAAATCCAAAAAAGAGAGAGCAGGAAGAGTTCAACCAGCAGATGATAGAGCGATTTCACATACAGCTGACTCTTCAGGAGGCTTTGCAGCACATTCCCCTTCTTCAGTGTTCGTTGAGAGACAGGACCACAGTCAGGAGGAAGAGGAGGAACCACCACTCAAAGATCCATGTGCTGACGAAAGCCACGTGTTTCACGATCTAGAACCGTCTGCCGGCCAAGAGGCCAGATTCAGGAGCCCCTTATGTCAGATGTCACATTAGAGAGCAGAGGTTCGACCGTACTCTACTAGATAGCGGATCGTCGATCAACCTCCTTCCGGCAGCCCTTCTCGACCGCTTCGAGTTGGGCACTCTTAGACAGAGCAGGACAGTCCTTTAGTTTGCTGATCGATCTGTCAAGAGGCCGAAGGGGATGTTGCGAGACATTGTCGTCACTATTCAGGGTCTGCAATTCCCCGTGGACTTCGTAGTGTTGGACATGGAGATCCCTGATTCAGTGACCGATACCCCCATCATTCTTGGTCGTCCGTTCTTGGCCACAGCCAAGGCGGTAACTGACCATGATAGCGGGAAGGTATACTTTCGCGTCGAGGGCGAAAGTGTACAAATAGAGACGGTCGAGGACAGCAGAGCCAGAGACAGATCATGCTCAGAGACCACTTCAGACACAGAGCAGCTGATAGATGTCGGGCTAGACATCCACTAGGACTGTGACTTTGTGATCACAAACGATGAGGCAGTTTGGGCAGACCCAGCAGCACAGGCCATCCTCTCATTTTCAGATCCCGCTGATGCAGAGACGAGAGCAGAGGAGAGCCCGGAGAGCACATTTCTAGTTCAGGATACCTTAGAGGCAGCAGAGCTGGTTCTCGACCGCGACACTGAGTTTTGTGACGATGGTGGTACTGAGGCCACCTTATGTGATGGTGGTACTGATACCACCACAAATGATGCAGATTCCTCGGATTCAGAGTCTGATTGGGTAGATTGTGAGGATTACATGCCAGACCTGAGTTCCACTGAGCCTACAGCTGAGGAGGAGGTAAATGCAGAGCAGAGCAGAGACAGTCCATCGGGGCAGCCTTCTCCAGTTTCTGAGATTGAGAGAGAGTGTCAGTTCTCCCATGCAGATTTGGTAGCGTTCACGCAGACTTTCCAGAGGCTTGATCCACCAGCACCCAGCTGTCCAGAGCTGAAGTTGCTTCCTACTTCACTGAAGTATAGATTCCTTGCGGGTGAACCTGAGATGTACCCAGTCATCATCTCTGCCGATCTGACTGGAGAGCAAGAATCTCGTTTTGATGGGGGTTCTTGAAAAGAACCGCAAGGCGATTGGATGGAGCGTAGCAGATCTCCAGGGGATTAGTCCGGCCATGTGCTCCCACCATATCTATCTTGAGGATGAGGCAAAGCCGTCGCGTGAGTTCCAGCGGCGGCTGAACCCAAATCTAAGAGAGGTTGTCATGAAGGAAATTTCGAAGTGGTGGAGCGCCGATTTTATCTACCCCATCTCCGACTCAAGTGGGTCAGCCCTTTGCATGTGGTGCCCAAGAAGACGAGCATCACTATAGTGATTAGCGAGTCTGGAGAGGAGATTGCTACACGAGTACCCACTTCTTGGCGGGTCTGTGTTGACTACAGGAGACTCACCCAGGCCACCAAGAAGGATCATTTCCCCCTGCCCTTTATAGATCAGATCATTGAGAGACTGGCAGGGAAGAGCCATTATTGTTTTCTAGATGGGCACTCAGGCTACAACCAGGTGGCCATCGCTCCTGAGGACCAGGAGAAGACCACCTTTACCTGTCCCTTCAGCACATACGCCTTCCGATGCATGCCATTTGGGCTATGCAATCCCCCTGCGACATTTCAGAGATGCATGTTGTCGATCTTTTCGGATATGGTAGGGGAGTGCTTGGAGGTCTTCATGGATGATTTCTTGGTTTACGGCGACGGATTCGACTCCTGTCTTGACTTCTTAGACCGAGTACTCCAGCGATGTATAGAGGTTCACTTGGTGCTATCTTGGGAGAAGAGTCACTTTATGGTGACTCAACGGACGGTGCTTGACCATATCATTTCCAACAGGGGCATGGAGGTTGATCTGGCCAAGGTAGATGTCATTAGAAAACTCGCACCGCCGTCCAATCTGAGGTAGTTACGGTCATTCCTGGGGCACGTCGGTTTCTACCGACGATTCATTCATGATTTCAGCAGGATTGCCCGACCGTTGACTGACCTACTGACGAAAGACACCGAGTTCCTTATCGATGACAAGTGTCTTTCGTCCTTCGAGACTCTCAAGCAGAGTGTTATAGAGGCTCCTGTTCTCCAGCCGCCTGATTGGTCTCTCCCATTCGAGATCATGACGGATGCCTCCGATTTTGCCGTGGGGGCTGTACTAGGACAGAGGAGGGATGGAGTCCCCTTTGCTATCCACTACGCTAGCCGCACATTGGATTCCGTGCAGCGGAATTATACAGTTACAGAGAAGGAGATGCTAGCTGTAGTGTTCGCCCTAGATAAGTTCAGATCTTACATCATTGGATCTAGAGTGACCTTGTACACTGACCACATCGCCATCCGATACCTCATGGCAAAGAAGGATGCCAAGGCCAGACTGACTAGATGGATCCTTCTACTCTAGGAATTCGACATTGAGATCAAGGATAAGCCTGGAGTCAAGAATGTGGTGGTGGATCATCTCTCCCGTTTAGAGCAGCCTGAGGAGTCTGAGCATATTGATCCCATTTGTGAGACCTTCCCAGATGAGGCGATCCTTGCTATCGCCTCTCTCTAGTGGTACGCCGATATTGTGAACTTTCTCGTTGTTGGGAAAGTCCCAAAAGATTGGCCCAGGCAGAGGCTTGAGACCTTTCTTGCGAAGGCCAAGTCCTACCACTGGGAGGATCCCATCCTTTACCACGAAGGAGGGGATAGCGTCTGGCATCGGTGCATTTCTCAGGAGGAGCACCATAGCGTCCTCACTTACTGCCACAAGCTTGAGCAGGAGGACATCATTCTGGGAGGAGAACGGCACAGAAAGTGCTCTAATCCGGCTTGTGGTGGCCTACCCTCTTCAAGGACTCTGACGAGTTCATGAAGAGGTACACTGACTGTCAGAGGATGGGCACTTGTGGACAGCGTGATATGATGCCGATGCAGCCCATTCACTTCTGTGAGGTTTTTGAAGCATGGGGCATCGATTTCATGGGTCCATTCCCTAAGAGTCAGGGATTTGAGTACATTCTGTTGGCCGTAGATTATGTTAGTCGTTGGGTTGAGGCTATCCCCGCCCGAACCGCTGATGCGAGAACAGTTTGCAGATTTTTGAGGAAGCACATCATCACGCGGTTCGGGGTACCTCGAGTATTGATTTCAGATGGGGGGTCTCATTTCATCAACGACCAGGTAAAGGCCCTTGCTAGCGAGTTCAGCATAGACCATCGAGTTGCCACTCCATACCATCCACAGACGAATAGTCTAGCCGAGGTGTTGAATAGGGAGATGAAGACTATTTTGCAGAAAGTCGTCTTCCCTGACTGAAAGGATTGGTCACAGCTTTTGGACTCGGTCTTGTGGGCATATAGGACGTCTTTCAAGACACCATTGGGCACATCTCCCTTTCGCCTCGTATATGTCAAGCCGTGCCATTTACCTGTTGAGCTGTGACACATGTCACTTTATGCAGTCACTGAGATACTTATGGATCCAGATAGTGTAGGAGACCAGAGGAGGGCAGAGTTAGCAGCCCTGGAGGAGCTTCGTGATACCGCCTTCTCAAACATCCTACAGTATAAGGAGAGAGTGAAAGAGTGGCATGATTCTCATATCAGCCACAAGCATTTTAAGCCTGGAGAGAGAGTATGGTTGTTTGATGCGAGGCTTCGTCTATTCCCAGGGAAGCTACAGAGCAAATGTAAGGGACCTTATCTTGTGAGAAAGGTACACGACAACGGTAGCATTGATATATCTGAGTTGTCTTCTTAGAGTACCTTTCGAGTGAATGGCCAGCGGCTCAAGCCATTTCCAGATCATGAGCCGCGGGTCGTTGATGTTGCCCCGATTCATTTTGCGTGAGATGTGGTCTCTTGACTCACATCTATTGCATCTCACGCCTGATTATCACTGATCTTCCGATTTGTATAGATCCAGATGTCCATATCATCACACTCTTTAGTCCCACATCCCTTTATTCAACTTTTTATTATGCTATACTTAGGGTGTACTTTACCCTAAGTATAGGGGGGATGTCGGACCTTCGAGTATTTCTTTTGTTTCTATCTACCCTTGTTTTGCTGCCTATACTTAGGGATATTTTACCCTAAGTATAGGGGGGGTAGACCCTGTACATTCGCCACTCGGTTTTCCTTTTATGTACAGCCTGCTATACTTAGGATTACTTGATCCTAAGTATAGGGGGAAAAGCCGAGATCTTCTTGACTTTCTATTCATTCATTCGTCTTTGTATATAGCCTTCCTTTTCACTTCCCTATACTAAGCACGAGTTATGTCTTCTTCATCGCTCTTGACTCTGAGGACATCGTCCGAGCTAAGCATAGGGGGTGTGTATATATTTCATATATACTTTAGCCATAACTCGTACTTTGTGTCAGTGTGTTAATAAATAAAATGGCTAAAAACCTTAAAAACCACAAAAAATTAAAAACTTTTCCTGTAAATAATCATTCTTTTATTGCTAGTGTACAAATTATTTTTGTAAAAATGTTTTCAAAAATCTTTTATGTAAAGCTTGTGTAAATATTTTCTTATCAAAATTATGTATATAATACAAAATTTTTCCAAAATGTTTTGAAAATCAAAAGTTTGCAAAAATCTTGTGTAAATGTGTGTAAATACTTTTGCAAAACTTGCATTTCATGCATTCATCCATTCATGATTTCAAAACATTTTTCAAAAATTTTGCATGTTTGTAAAAATTTGTAAATAGCATCTTTGTATATATGTATATAGTTTTTCTGGATGATAGTTGACATTTAAACTAGCCCGGAATTAAATTGGGAAATGGAGCTTGATTAAGATCTCAATCCACCTAATTCTAAGAGGAACCTTATAGGGCTTAGGGTTAAGGCTTTTCAGGTCCATTGGGACTTAATTCTTTGTGTCCACTAGGCTATGAGCATATGTCATCTTGATGAGCCTAAGTAGAGCACTTAACAACACACGCATGACTCTTAGCGACAATGGCTTGACTTGCACCAGCACCTTACACATAGCTCTCCACGGATGAGGTGGTGAGGAGGCAGTTTCCTTTGGCTTGGGGAAGCATATGAGGGTAGTACTTCTAGGCAGAACCTCTCTTCTTCTTCTAGTGAAGGAAGTGTGTCTCAACTTGGTCTAGTGGTGATGAAGGCTAAAGACAGAAGCTGTGGGTTGCAATAAAGCTTCAAAAGAGGGATAGTCTACTGGCTCAAGAGGAAAAACTCTTTGTATATATGCTGCAACATGTAGATATGTTGTACAGTTGCACACAAAAAAATGTGTGCAAAAAGAAAAGAACTCCAAATAAAGTGGTGGGTCAGATTGAAAATTTAATAACCCCACCGGAGTCTATATAGTCAAATAAAGCAAAAGCTTATGGTATCCATGTTACATCTCATGAAGCTTGCAGCGGGAGACTTAGCTACACTGGTTAGGCTCCCAGGGATATGTGACTACACTGGCCATGGTCCATTCTTCATCTTCTTCCCCCTCTTCTTGAGCCGGTTGCACTTGAACTTAGAAGAGAATACCCCGCTTCTCGAGGAAAGAGTTGCTAGACCGAGGCATTAGAGTTACCAGGTTGGGGGAGGTTGTTTCTTTGTTACTTCTGAGGTGGGGAGCTACATATCACTTACACTGCATGGAAAGATTCATGGTCATTAGAGTTTGTGTATGTAGACTTGTTCTGATCTGGTTTATTGAGGAGTCTTGTCCATAGATTGGTGGAACTTAGAGGCTGTTGAGTTTTAAGCTTAAGTCCAAATAAGGTTCCGACACATTAATAATCCAAAGATCTGATCGAGCTCCATAATTCAATTTAATGAAGGCGAGTTTAATAATCCGCCTTGATCCATGTGCATTCTCCACTTTTTCTTTTTCTTTCTTTCTTTTTCACTTCTTTTTCAAATAAGTGTTTGCTAAGGGACTAGCAAAGTTAAGTATAGGGGGTGATGAATACCCATTCATCACTCTTTATTCTTATATTTTAGCTACAAAAACCTTTGCAAATGCATGTATATGTCTGTAAATACAAACAATTACCAAAAGCATGCATTGTGTAAAAACTAATAATTAGCATGTTTTTATGCAAAAATAAAAGAATAAAGAGGTAAAAGAAAAAGAGGGAGATATTTAGAATAAATATTGAGCGACCTAATCCCAAGGGAGTGCTCAACATGGGCCTGACCGCATAAAAGCCAAAGTAGAGAGAGATAGGGGGCTCATGTGTGTAAATATCCTTGTAAATACAATAAATCTATTTTCCTCCAAAAATAGAATAAAAGTGGCTTGTATATATTTATATATATTAGTAAATATAAAATCAAAATAAAAATTGAAAAATAAAAGAAAACAAAAACACTCTACCTTGTGCATATTCATATTTATTTCACCCTATAAATAAATAAATTAAGTTCCACAAAATTTTGTATATATTCTATCCTTTATGTTGTAAATAAATAAAATAAAAACCATAAAAACAAAACCAAAATAAAAAGAATAAAATTAAAAACCAAAAATAACTTTGTAAATATACCATGTATATACATGTGCATATCTATTTATTTCATCCTTGTTTATAAATAATAAAAATAAAATAAAAATACATTTTTATTCCTAATTTTATGCTATAAATAAATAAAATATAAGATAGGTATAAAAATGTATAAAAATAACTAATTAAAAATCAAAAATCAAAACCCTATATTGTAGATATACCTATATATAGCTCTATTATGTAAATACCCTATTTTTATTTCAAAAAAATAATTAAAAATCACAAAAAATAGAAAAAATTAAAACAAATATTTTTCATGTTTTAAGTTTTCTTTAATTCGGCCATTTCCTATTTTATTTCTAATTTCTAAATCATTTTGACGTGGCTGATTCTCATTGGTCCACGGGGATGTTGACCGCCCGATCTACTCCCCCCTGTGGACCACTTCCCACGGGTCGTGACGCCCGACCCAATTTCCCAGATTTTTCGCGTCATGACCCGACCTCCATCTACCCAAACCCCGGGTCCCTCTCGTTCGTGCCAGATCCGACACCCTCGCCGGGATGCCCGCCTCGGGGTCCGCGCTCTGAGCTGCCCTACCCGATCGTTTCTAGCCGGACCCCTGGCAGTATAAATCTCGAGCTCCGCCTCCCATTTCCACATCTTTGGCTCGTCATTTCTCCACCCAGTGACCTCCATCATCCTTGCGAGAGTGGCAGCTCGCCCCGGTGGTGTAGCAGTGAGGCAGAGGGTGCTCGAACCATTGATCCGGCGTCCTAGCGCCGCCGTGCTCCGCCTGAAGGTTGAGCTCGAGCCTCGGGCCTCGACGACCCGCGAGGCGATGACCCAGAGCTTCCACAGCTCACGCCCAGTCGAACCATCCACCCAGGTAGCTCTCTTTTCCTTTCTATTTCTCGAATTTCAGTTTTTCCCCAAATCGACCCATCGCTGTTCCCCTTCGATTCCTGCCATCTCCGCCCTCGTCGCGATCATCGGACCATCCTATCACGTTCTCCTTCTCCCTGCACACGTTCTCCGCCCCTCCATTCAACCCAACTCGCACAGGAGCTGGGGTTTCGAGTTCCACCACCGACACCTCACCGGAGCTCGACCGCCCCGCCGCACAGACCACTTTCACCCCCACTTACCGGGTCGAGGCAACTTGCCCTCGACCCGCGAGTCTGCTGGTGTGTTTTGCAGGGACATCTGGGCCCATCTGAGGGCTTGGACCATTTGAAGCAGCTGCTCGACCTCCGCCGGCCTCGCCTGAGCTCCCCGGAGCTCCGTCGAGCTATCAGAGGGTACCAGTCGACGTGGGAGCCCAAGATGATCCTTCCCCAATCTCCAGCTGCCCGCAAGGAAGACCCTAGCGCATACACGATCCCGATGAAGCTTGCCGGCATACTGTTCTTCGTCCATCCTTCAGAGACGTCCGATCATCCCTCTTGCTCCAGGTCGTCATCCAGCTGTTCATCTGAGGAGCAGCAGCTGCCATAGATCATCCGGAGGAGAGATCGTGGCCGTCAGATCAGTGAGGGCTTCCCACGTGCTTTGTAGCCGTTCAATCGACCACGTGGCGAGGCCCCAGCCGTCGATCAGCACCGAGGACCCCAGCGTTGGGTGCCACCCTTCCCCAATCGTCGATCAGCACACATGCTGCCCATCTGACGATCGACTTAGTAAAGGGTAATTTACCCTTAGGCCCTTCTCTTTTTAGTAGTTTGCTTTTAGTCCTGTAATAGTTTTAAACTTTTATTTCAGTTAGGTAAATTGCACTTTGGACCCTATCATTTCTCGCATTTACATGTATGCCCCTATGTGTAGTTGGTTACGTGCATCGACACGTGTTTGTTTGGGATATTTGCATGTATAACCTTGCAGTTCTAGGGTGTTCTTGAATGCGTTTATATTTTTGATATTTGCATATATGCCCCTGTGAATGATTTTTATGCGCATGTGCGTGTATTAGTGGGTTATTTACATCGAAGCCCCTGGACTTTTAATACTTGTTATTAAATAGTCCAAGAACTTTGTTTCCTTGCAAACAGGTCCCTGTGTGCCCAGGTCACGTGCCTCGCACGTGCAACCTTAGAAATTTTGCACCGGACCCCCTGGAACTTCCACTATTTGTGTTCAGGTCCCTGTGCACTGTACCTAGGTCTTGAGTTTTAATAAAATATCAAACGAACTCCAAATGTGATGAAAATTGGACATATGGCTCCTGCCATAGTGTAAAATTTTCTCCTATTTTTGGGGACATTTTTGATTTCATTTAGTATTTTTTAAAAAATCAAAAACACGCATTTTCTTTACTGTGTAACTTTAAAATTCACAAAAAAAATATTAAAATATCTCTAAAAATTACAAAAAATAGCTAGTGTGTATTTTGCCTTGTTTGATTTTCTGACCAATCTTGGTCATTTTTCATTATATAAAACTCATAAAAATTACAAAACACTAAAAACCTATAAAAATTCTAATAATTAATTAAAAAAACAAAAATAATAATTCCAGTGGCGAAATTTTCTTTGTAGTTTTTACTATACAGGAAAATTTCCTCAAGCTTTTTAGCGACTTTTAGATATTTTATCTCAGTCCCCCAAGCTTGGCTGGACATTGTTGTTGTCTTTTTGCATTGCTTTATTTTTAGAAAATTCAATAAAAGTCAGAAAAATACCAAAAATTAACCAAAAACAGTAAAAATTATAAAAAAATATAAAGAAACTTTTTTTTGATTTTTTTGAGCATTTTTAGTTGTTTAAATAATTGACTGAAGTTGCAATTTGGTTGCTTTTCTTATTTTCGTTATTAATTAAAAAAATCCAAAAAATATAAAAAGACTAAAAACCCACCAAAAATACCTTTTCTTTTATTTTATTCCTTTTTAGACTACTTCGTAGGCCGTAAGGCCATTACGTGCTCCCTGAGTCCGACCCTGGTCGTTATACCAGGCAAATCCAATAGCCAGGACCGCTATCGTGTTTATTTGATTTTATCTGATTTTGGTGGTCTGCTTTACTTTTTCTTGATTGACCGATTGACTTCTGAGATCCGGGTCGCAACGACCCTTGATCTATTTTCTTTCACCCATGTCTTGGTGATTTTTCGGTCATTCACTTGGGTAAATTTTTAATATTCAAAAAGTTACAAGTCTTGCATGTGATTTCTCCCAAAAATAAAAAAAATGATATATGAATTTCTTGTACTAAATAATAACACAAACCCGGAGGGTTATGTACAAAATGTCCTGCCCTGTCACGTGTACGTGCACGTGAGGTGACATTGACTGGACCTAGATGCAAACATAGTAAAGGCAGGGTTAAAATGCAATTATTACAAAAGTTTTTGAACTACATATGAAAGTTTTAGGATTAAAACTAAAATACAAAATACGTAGCGGAGAAGATGCAAAATACCCCTCATATGTTGCTCGACGACTGAAGTTCCTTCACCTACCACGCGTCGCCTCTTGGATGTACGATACCAATTTGTGGATGAATGCCTGAGATTAAATCCATTGGCGGATTTCACAGTGACCGGTGTGCTCGATTTGACGGTCGCAATCAAACTGGAAGGGGGTGTAGACAAAGTGGTCAGTAATCTTCCCTAGAACATGGAAAAATAAATGAATATTGGAGATTCGATCTGCGATTCCTCCCTCCTCTGGTGATGCTTTGGTGCTCTACTCGTGCATGACAACAGTCTGCAGATGCTGATGATGTAAAAAAGGTCTAGGAACCATCGATGGGTTCCCGGTAGGTCAGAGAAGCTCGGAGCTCCTGGGACCCTCGTCCAGGTCAAAACTTGGGTCCCAAGGTATATATCGCTCCAGAATCTTCAAGGTTAGATGGAAAATGAAAATACAAGGGTTCTAGGCTAATTGGAGCCAGGAGATGGTGAGATGAGTTGGGCAGAGATCTCCGATGAAGGCAGCAGAGGTGGAGATCTGATCTTTTGACTTGGGCTTGATCAAGATGAATGGAGGTGGATGGGATGTAGAGAAATGATGGGGAACGGAGATGGCAATGACAGAAGGGTCGGAACAGAGATGTATGGTGGAGACACGATGCCTGGAGCACTAGCTCCGACGAAGTTCATTTTTTGAATTTTAAGGAATAAGGGATGAAATCAAGCAAAATGAAAGGCAAAAATATTCTACTGATAGTACGAGGTACTGAAAAAGAAAGGAAAAGTGGCTCACCAGCCGTAGGATGGCCAAGGGAACAGAAGATCCTCTTGGAGATCCGTCGAGCTTGGATCTATTCAAAAATCTTTCCTCTGCACCCTGCAAACTCGCAAAGAGCAAGATGTCACCATGCTTGACTTGGTTTGGAGAGAATTTAAGGGTTTAGAGAGATGAGAAGGATCAAATCCAAAAATGGGAACGTAGAGGGGCATATGCACTAGAGAGTCTTTGATTAGGGTTTGCTTAAGGACCAATGCTCCATCGATCGAGGTATGATAAGGGTGTGATAGAGCATGGATCGAGCAACATTTTTGTTGAAGGAGTCATCCCCAGAAAATGAAAAGTTCGAGCAGGGAAAATGGAGGAAGAAAGGAGGTTAGCAAGTCTGATAGGGCTACAATTGTAGGGGGCCAGTTATTCGAAAGGTCAACCAAGGTTGGGCCCTGATTGGGCCACATCAGTCACTAGAGGAAAAAAGGAAAATAAAAAGAATAAATAATTCAAAATAAAATAATAAACAAATTAATTAAATAAAACTCTAAACATAAAAATATGTATTATTTTATGTAGTAATTTATTGTTATTTATTTTTACAAGTTAATTTATTAGGTGTTAGTTTTTACATGTAAGATTATTGGTATATTTACATATATATTATGTATTATATCTTTATTTTGTATTTTATATTTTATATAAATAATTTATATATTTATAATATGTAGGTATATAATAGGTATTCTTTACCTATATATTGGAGCATCTTATTTTTATTTTATTTTTGTTGGTTTTGATTTATTTTATTGTATATATGTATTTTAGATAATATTTACAAATTTATAAAATATAAGAAAGTGAAAACATAAGGAATAAATAAATTGATTATTTTATACAGGTATATTGCACAATGAGGGCCCAAAAGCCAATTTTTGCATCTTAACTCCAGTTTGAATGAAACCATATTCATTTAATAGATAATCTAATTTTATAAACAATAACGTCACTTTGGTGAATTGTTAGTTTGTATGAGGAAGATATATGTCTGAGAAGTTTTCTTTACTTCTTTTTATTCTATGTCCCTAGCACACTGTGCATTATTTTTTAGTGAAATAATTTTTGTATTTTTTGTATTTTTATGTACAAGTTTCATATTCAAAGTTTATTGATATGAGGTATAAAAAAAGAAAATAAAATAGGTCCCAAATGTATTTATTGAAGAACTAAAATTAGAAATTTTGTATACTTATTGACCCTTATCTCCTGCTACTTTATTCCTTGTCGACCAAGTCATCATGATTACTGGGTCTCAGGATTTGGGGTCATTCAATATCTTTGGTATTTCATTTCTTTATCTTTTCTTTCCTTTATTCTTTTATTTTAGAATTACATCCATGATTTTATACATTATTTATAGAATAAATAGCGAGTGTTATTTATGCATTTTAATGTTATCTACATGCATTTAACTAGGAATTTAAGGCTAAAATGAGAGAATAAAGTGATGAAATGGATATTCATCAGTGGAGTTAGATAACACATCTCTAACCATCCCTCATTTTATTCTCCATTTCAGTGAAATGAGAGAATAAAGTTTGAGAAGAGTTGGAGCGTGTCCGTGATGGACGTATTTTTGAGCGTTTGTGGACTAGAACGGTCACGGACACGCTCCAACTCTTCTCAAACTTGCACTAGCTCATGTACCGATGCTCCAACACAAGTAGAAGCACGAACTACAGATCACCCAAGAATACTCTCAAGAACTCGCTCAAGGATACTCAAGAACATGTCCACACAATCACATAAACATGTACACAAAGCTTATTCTCTTATTAGATAGGGAGACCTGCTCTGGAGTAGGGTGTGTACAAATGAGACATCACTCCTCCTTATATATAAGACTCAAGACAACCCAATAGACACTCATTAT
This sequence comes from Ottelia alismoides, assembly GCA_037367405.1. Classification (NCBI taxonomy): domain Eukaryota; kingdom Viridiplantae; phylum Streptophyta; class Magnoliopsida; order Alismatales; family Hydrocharitaceae; genus Ottelia; species Ottelia alismoides. Next base: position 17,470 of record JAZKJV010003077.1, read on the forward strand.
TACCTATACAATAATAACACATAAATACTCAAGACCCTTCAAGTTCCATGGCAACCTTCACGTTCTACAATAACTCTTTGTCTTCTTGTATCTTTGACTCCTTTGTTGTCCTTTCATTTTCTCATATAATTGATGTCACATCAACTACTCAGTTAGCATCACACATGCACTCCAACACCTTGTTGATGTAACTTTTCCATAACTCACCAAGTGTTATCGAACACTTGGTCTTGTGCCAAAGGGAACCCGCAACCACTAGACCCTCATGCGGTAAATCCTTCCTTAGCACTCCACATGCTAAGGAAAAGTCTGCCAAAACTTCTCTATCGTGGCCCCCATACCACTCTTGTACGTGCACTACCGAGCATGCTCACCGACACTCGTACTCAGTACTTGCAACGCCCCATGCCTCCTTGGACCACCATGCACCACTATCAATATAATGCACCATCATGAATACGCTTGTGTGATCGTCCTACATTGCTCCTCAATGCCTACCATTTCACTGCATATCACCCTACTACGCTTGCGTACGTACCATTGTGTGCATCTATCATCGTGTCTTACAGTGTTGTATGTACTCGTTATACTCGCATTGCCATGAGATCCACGATACTCTGCTAATGAGCCAGTATCCTATGCGATGCTTCTACATTACCACATATGGTTGAGTATTTAAGACTCATGTGGACAACCTTTGTACTACCTGATGAATCTCCGTTTCATCACCCTTATTCTATTATTTTGGCCTTAAAAACCCTAGATAAATGTATATAAATAACATTATTTTGTACAAATTAACATTCAATATTTATTCCATTTATTGTATATAAATTTGGTTTTTAATTCCAAATTATAGAATAAAGAAAAGAATAAAAGCCAAAGGTATTTTATGACCCTAAACCCTGAGACCTAGACATCTTAATGACTGAGTCGATAAGGAATAAAGTAGGGGGCAGATAAGGGCCGAAAATTCAATAAAATCCCATTCTTTTATTAATCAATAATTCATTTTTGAGACATATTTTATTTTCTACTCTTTATACCTCAAATAAAGAAACTTGTACATGAAATTTGTAGACAAAAATACACAGAAAAATTAAATTTTATTTCATAGAAAAAATAATATACAGTATACCTTTTATACTCAAAATAAGAATCCAAAATCCAAACTTCCCATACCAATATCTTCTACATATGAACTCAAAATGCACCAAAATTTCTATATAACTTTTAATAAGCTATTTAATGAAGGTGGTTTAACTAAATTTGAAGCTAAGGAGTGAAAGTTTGGTTTTGGACCGCCTATTGTATAGTATGCTTGAATAAAATATTCATTTTATTGTTTTTTTTATAATTTCTATATTTTTATATATTTTATATTGTTGTAAATATTATTTATAATATATGTACATATTTAGAATACAATAAAATCATAAAAACAATAAAATAGTATACAACAATACATAGATGAATATACTATACTCATGCATATATAATAAATATCTTATTTATTTAAGTATACATAGTATATCAAAAAAATATAATAAATATATATACACACAAATAAGTTATAAATATATAAATTATGTATATAAAATAATAAAATTCAAAAACACAAAATAAAAGTAAAATACTCAATACATAGATACATTTACCGATAAATACACTTGTAAAAAGTAAATTATAATAACTTAACTCAAATAAAAACAAATTAAAATACTACATAAAAAAGAATTAATTTCATAAATTTTATTTAACTAATTATTTTATTATTTTATTTTTATTCATTTTTCTTTTTACATTCAATTTTGTCTTCTAGTGGTCCATCTAGACCAATAGGAGCCCTCTGATTGTTGATCACGAGCTATCTCTTATGACTCAGGCCTAGCCCTGTCAGAATCGAGTACCCCATCTCTTCTCGATATTTTCTTGATTGATACGTTGCTCGAGGATGATCATCTCTTCATGATATTTAATCGATGTTCATCCTTGATCCCTGCCGATACCTCGCCTAGGGCTGAATCGCTTCGATTTACCCGTGATCCCTAAGTCAACCCCTTGTTCACTATTTTGTACAAAGATATCCTCCTCTCCATTTTTTGAATTTGGTTTACCTTCCCCCTGCTTTTGACCACTCCAAGTGCGCTAGGGTAGTGATCTTTGTGATAGAAGGAGTTCCCCTTGCTTCGCGACAAGGAAGAGGCGATGCGGAGGCTGTTCCCTCTATCTCCGGCCATATTGGTCGTGAGGTCTGATCTCACGGCTCTTAGCCACTCGAGATAATTTTCTTTTCTTCTTTAGTTAGTTTAGTGCTTAAGTTTAGTTAATTTTCTTTTCTTCTTTAGTTAGTTTAGTGCTTAAGTTTAGTTTTATGCCTTTTGTTTTGTGTTTTATTTATTGTATTAGCCTATATTAAGAATATTAACCTCGTTGAAGCCTAGAGCTCTAGTGACCTCTGTCTCATCGTACCCTCCTATTCTAACCCTCACTCCACCATCTCTTCATTCCTCTCCACTCTCTTCTGCATACCTACACTTCCACTCACCTTGCTCCTCTTGGATCAGGAGATCCATTCTCCTCCACCAACCATTCATCGGAGAACGCCATAAGACCCCATCTTTGCCATATTCCACAACAACCCCTGGAACTCCCATTTTTTCATGCATATGTTTTTCTTGTAGGACCTGGAGGCAAAGGACCCAACTGGGTCGATTTAGAGCACCAAGGAGGCTACCTGGAGCTGACTTCTTCTCCGAACTGCCAGGACCCCACCAATGGGTACAGCCATCTTTGAGGGCTCTGATAGCTATGGGATGTTGGCGAGAACGTGAGGCGATGCTCGGTGGAGGCTTGGGTGATTGGAGCTGTGCATAACATCAATTCAAACTTCTCGCTAGTTCTTAGTCTGTTCTTCGAGAGATTTCCTCCGTCGTTGGATTAGAGGACGTGTCCCAGATGAAGCAAATGTCATCCAATCTATAGAAGCTTCGACCATCAGATACACCCTTAGATCTAATCCAAGCTGTTGTACACCAAAGCGTCATTGTGTAGCCAGAATACGACAAATGTCAAGTCAATCAATCCTTGACCGCACGATGGAGCGCTAATGGGGGTCTTTTATTTCTAGTCTTGTATATTTTAAAATTAGATACAAACTTCTGTAAAAATTACATTGGAACCCACTATCTTTAATCCATATTACAGTTGGGTCCAGAACCACGTCACCTCACATGCGGTTCCAACGCGAGGTGGTCATTTTGCAGAGATATCGCAACGAGTATTTCTATTTTATGGTAGCACTTTAAAGTTCAATATAAAGTGAAAAATTTTGGGATTTTCGCAGAAACAACCTTGTTGCTTAATTTTAATTACATTTATGCCCTTTCCAGTTCCCTATTTTTTGTGATTGATTTCTATTTATTGAAATTATCATACATTCTTAGAAAAATTCTCAAAAAAATAGGATTATGTATATGTTAGCATACACATTTTATGTTTTATTTTTTGTTTTAGGCATTTGTACTATTTATTAAAAATTGAAAGAGTGTGTTTTTTAACTATGTTTGATTTAAAAGATATCATAAAAATATGCAAACTTTTTGAAAAAATCCCAAAAAATATATATTTTATTTATTTTAGCACATTAAGACTCCAAACCAAAAAACACTAAAAATAGAAAAAATAAAAACACTAAAAATAAAAAATCTCCAAAATCCTATATAAAATTAAAAAAATCCCCAAAATTCTAAAAATATTCATTTCTATTTTGCATTTTTTCCTCCATATTATATATTATTATTAAACTTAATTTTGGGAAAATCTAATGTTTTTGCTATTTTAAATATCAAATCAATTCGACATATTATTTAATCCATGTTGTGGGATATTTTTATTTTTAAAAATATATTAAAAATCTATAAAAATTCCACAAACAAATAATAAATTATAAAAAACCAAAAAAAAATTATTTCTTGTAGTTTGATTATTTTAGTAGTATTTATAATTATATTACCTTATCTTGTATATATAGTCTTATATATTTTTATATTAACTATTTTAAAGGAAAGAAAATTAAAAATTGCAAAATATACAAAGAAAAAATTATAAAACTAAAAAAAATTTAAAATATATAAAAACTAAATCTATAAAAAATATATAATTAAAAATCCGACATAAAAACTAACAGACAAGAAGAAGAACATATTTTTTGTGCTTCATTGCCCAATCTACAATTTGCTCCCTGTGTTCGACACTCTACATATATTACAAGTAATGATGAATCTATATTTCATCATCTTTATTCATTTATTTTAGTTTAAAATCTCTTATAAAATGCATGTATATATTAATAAATACATATTCTCACTAACCCGCATCTGTATGTAAATATTGTACATATAGTACTATTTTAACCTAAAATAAACAAATAAATAAAGGAAAAATAAAGAAAATAAAAAATAAGATTGTATATATGTAATAGATACATGCTGACCGAACCCTGAGAGAAGGTCAAGATTTTACCTAATCAACCAGTAATAAAATAGGAGGAGATAGGGTCTTTAATCAGAAAATCCAAAACATTATTTTGGAAATACTTCTCATTCTTCATTTATGTTGTGTATATTTGTATAAAACTAGTACTATTTTATTGTAAATAAATTAACCTCAAATTAAATAAAATTTCAAAATTAAGTTCAAAATAAAATTGTTTTATAAATATTAAAAATAATTGCAAAATAAAATCATGTACAAAATAAAGTAACCACATCCGGAAAAAGCCAAAAAGTGTTAATTGGAATACTAATTGCGGCTCGATATGAACTCGAACTGAATCAAACCACTTCTATTGTATTCTAAATTAAATTATCTTTAAAATGGCAGCGATTCATAATTTTTAGAGTTACGATTTGAAAGATGTTTTTTGGGGTTTTCTTACAATTTACCATTTATTTATTGTATATATTTATCCATATTTATTTTTATACATATTATATTTGTAAATAATTGTAAAATATTTTTTAATAATTATTTTAAAATAAAAATAAAAAATAAAACATAAAAAAACTAATTTCCTTATTTAACTATGTATATAATGTACCATATGTATATAGTATTTGTATATAGTTGTTTTTCTTAAATAGCCACCATGAAAAACTAAATAATTAAAATTTACTATTTTATTTAATAAACTGACGAAAAAATAAATAATTTAATTAATTAAATATATAGATAATGTAAATAATTTTATGTGCCACTAATCCCCTTCCTTATTTTGCTCTCCATTTAAATTTTAAAATTTATATTCAATTTTTCCTCTATTTATTCCGCTCGTCCTTCCTCATTTCAACTTGATCAATTCTTTGGTTAGAGGAGCCTATTCTCCAAGAGTCATCTCGTTGCAGAGCGGTGTCCAGCTTTTGAGTCGTCCCATGACAACTAGCCATGTCGATGCCATCACGGCATTATCTGCTCTCATACAGTGAGATCCATTTTTTCTCATTTTTAATCTAAGTTAATCGTAGTTTAATTTTTACGCTGTTAATTTTGTTGTCATTTTCAATGTTAGCACATAGTTTTAATCGTAGTCCATTAATATAACTGATTTGACCCGCCCCTGAATCCGATTTTTCATCTCATTTCGTCGATATACCCACTTTCATATTCTACCTCACATGATCTCTCACCTCCAGTCACGTACGGTGACCGGAGACCCGATTCTTTCCCATCACGACCGTTGGAACCGCCTCCATTCACCTAATCCTTGTTTGATTTTAGGACCGAGCCATCGTGCTTGAGTCATTTTTATTTTTTTAATTGCCGTATAAAAATTTCAAAAAAAAATATAGTTGCTGTTTTTTTCAAAAAAAATAAAAAATAATAATAAATTCAGTTATTGTCTTCAAAAATAAAAAAGAGTTGGGCGGCAGCACCCACCGCCACCAGTCAGCGACACCGTGCTCTCCGCTCCGAGGTCCACCACCAACGACCGCCATCTCGTAACCGTGATGATCTGAAGAACCTCCTCCACCACGCATCAGCCATCGCGGGCTCCATCTGAGGAGCCCCTCCTCCACCGACCATCCGCATTGTCGTCGTAGTGCCCTCGTTGCTTGTGCGAGGGAGAGAAGTGTGGTGCCCCCTTTCCCTTTGTGGCTTTGGAAAGAAAGAAGCAAGTATACCCAACATTTAAGCTAATTTATTGGGAAATATAAGTTAGGACACAGATGTTTTCAAAAATTGCAAAGAGACCCCCGCTCTCCATCAAGTTACATGCATTTCATTTTGGGTAAATTGCATTTTACCCTTACATTTTATTTTGTTAATTTTATTTTAAAAACTTTAGATAATTGCAAATAAGTCCTTATAGTCTAGACTTTGACTTTTTTGCTTGTTCTTGTTAAAAAATGCTTTACGTGCTCAATAAATTTTAGAAAATTTTTGTTATATTCTTGTTGTGTTGATCTTCATTGTTTTAAAATTTAATTGCATTTTATTATCAATTAATATTATTAAAAAAAAAGTTGAATTTTTCACTGTCTGACATATGAACATTCATAAAAATTCTAATATTACGTAAAAAATTCCAAAAAATGAGATTAGTTTTATTTTTGTGCATTTAATTTTCGTTCCAATTTTGACCCATTAAATGTTTTATAACTTAAAAAATTACAAAATATTAAAATCTTAAAAGAACATAGAAAATAGTAGAAAATCCAAAACTTGAGATTTGACTTTATATTTGTAGATAATTCATTCTAGTTTTTAAGAAAAATAATTGAAACAACTTTTGATTTCATTCTACATTTTTAAATTGTAAATTAGTCCAATGTGTTCATTGTCTGAATTTTCTCCTATTTTTATTCATTTATAAAATTTAGAAAATAAAAAAATCATAAAAAATTCAATAAAAATAGTAAGAATATAATAAAATATAAAAAGATTTTCTTTGGACATTTTTGAGCATTTTGATATATTTGAAAAATAAAAAATTGTCATTCTCTCTTTTTATATATAGTTTTTTGAAAAAAATTAATTATTTTTTAAAATTAAAATTTTGTAAAAGTAAAAACAACTAAAAATTAAAAATTAGAAAATATAAAAATAAAATAAAATATTAAAAATTAATAAAATTAAAAATTAAAAAATTAAAAATAAACATCCTACAAAAACCAAGCATAGTATACATGGAGATTTCCTTCTTTATTTCATTGATTTTTACATTGATTTAATAACCTTCAGGATTATAGCCTCCCTGAGTTTGATCTTGTTACTATACAAGTAAAATCGTTCTCTTAGTGCATTTTTTGATAATTAATTTCGACTTGAGAAATAAATAAATTTTTTGTTGAAGGATTCTTTGGGTTGCAACGACACTTGCACATTTATATATATCCTAAATTTAAAACCCACTGAAGATTCCTTCTCAACAAAATGGCCACTACAAGAAAATCCGTAATTTGCGACTACTTATTTGCGACTATATATGGTAGTTATGTGGTAATAATTACTTTTCCCACTACACCACGATCTTATTACCACCACATGTGGTGGTAACATAGTTGCGACTAGATTTGACACCACATCGTAGCAGCAAAGTGGAAGAAAAAATTAGGGATGAAATTTTGAGAACCGTGCATATCCTCCCGCTGCTTTGTTTCACGAAAACCCTACAGCGCATGACTTTCCCAAACCTAATCCCTCTCATTTTCCATCAACAACCCTATTCAACAAGGGGATCAAGGACGCCGATCGGGTGATGCTCTCAAGGTTCCACCGCTACGAGGTTGTCTCGCTAGAGCAGGTGAAGAAGACAATGCCTTCAACACCACTATGATGGCATCTCACTTTGAATGTTTGAGATTGGAGAACATGATGGAATAGTGTGCGATTAGGAGGTTGGAGGAGGATATGAAGAGAGGGCAGGAGAGAAGAGGACTGGTGAGTCTGTGCTCACCGTCATGGAGGTCTACCGGGTCAACTAGGCGGTGGTGGTGGGATTTCCATGTGCCGCTCCTCCCTTCCTCCCTCTCTGCTCTCAAGGAGGTGAGAAGGATTTTGTGGGTTCTACATGTTATCCATGTTTTCCACGTTCCATACCGGATAGCAGACCTACAGGTTGGATAAACCGATCCCTTTTTTGGTGCAAGTGAAGGAAAATGTTGTTGGCAAGACTGGTATGAGATATGGGATTTCACCTACAGGTTGAATAAAGACAGCTCGTTGTTTCGGTTTCGTGTTGGTGACCTCTAGAAATGGGATTTCATCTCACCATCCATCAAGAATATGGTATGAGATATGCTTATTCCATTTGTATATAGGTTTTGCATGCAGGCTGCAGCTCCACTACTATGAAATGGCTGGTGGAATCGGAGGATCGGTTGATAGAAGATTAATGGTTTTTAAGCGAAAGAAACACCTATTATTCAGAAATGACAGTTGAGTTCGGTTTGATATTCGAGTTAATTCGGGATTTGCAAACATTTATTATCGAACCAGACTATCAACTTACTTGAACAGACGAGATTTTGGTTGATTTACTTGGATTGAACTGGTTCGAGTATAAAATACATATTTAATGAACGAGTGTTGTAATTTTTTTTTCAAAAAACCAATCTTAAAATCTAACCTTAGAGAGAGAGAGAGAGAGTTCTGGATTTAAGAAATATTAGAGTTAGATGGTTGTGTCTCATAGTTTGTGGAGTGGTGGAGTTGGATTGAAGGAGGGATCTCATAGTGATGGGGTGGGTAGAACGTTGGGATCATTACTTGACTAATCTTTAAGTTGTAGATATAACCTTTCCGGGAGTTGCTTAACAAATCTTTAAGTTGTAGTCAAGAATAGTTATTTACTGCTCGGAGTATACAATTTTTGTGATTCTTACCTAACTATAAAATAGACGAGATTAAGAGATCGAGCTTTCATGATATTCACCGAGTTGAGTAGGTGAATTGAGGGGTGTGTTTTATTTTGTGTATATTGTTTGTGATTACTTGTGTGCATACTAGATCCTTTTATGCATTTGCGTCTTTTTTTCACATCTTTTGACTTGACCATTGCGCTCTCCCGATCATTTTCTCTTGTTTCGGAGATGGCCGATTGGAGTGATTTATATCCGACCTTCACAGATCCCTCACGCCCTCCAGTCGATCCACCTCCCTTTTCCAGGGAGCATTGTCCCCGGTCTTGTCCGTCAGCTCAGACTCTATCAGAATGTGTTCCTTGTTCGTCTGCTGAAGTGTTGACTCCTTGGTCTATAGGTCCTTCCACCTCCCCTGACCCCAAGTGTGCCAGAACACATCACCTCTCGATTTTTTGCAATTTTATATGCTTGATGCAATGATTATTTCGCTTGACACACTGAATAAAACTTGCCGATTAAAATTGTCCCTAATCTTGTTCGTCGGCTCAAGCTTTATCAGAATGTGTTCCTTGTCATTGCACTGTATAAGGGTCATAAACTGCATGGACCACAACTCGTAGTTAGTCCTATCCATCTTCACAATGGAAGTTGGGTCTTTGAAGGCACTAGATGAAGAAAATTTTCAACCGTGTTTTTTAACATGATAAAAAACTCTGAAATAGAACTCAATTGGGCAAGTAGACCAATCCGAGCGAGTCTACACAATCATATAGAGGATTAGTTATATGTGTAAACTCATATAACCAGTCTCATCAATTCGCAATCTGTGCTAGGGCTGAAAAATGTATTTTATAGGTCTCAATTCAAGTTTATCGATCAAAATCAAGTCGTTTTAGACTGTAAGGTTTATGGCGGTGAGGAGAGAAATTGGCTCGGGGTCATAAGAGGCGCTGCGATAGGGTGTGGATGCGAATAGGGAGGTCAAACGATGGGTAGGAAGGCCCATGCAGGGTTGCAATGGTTGGGAAGCAGGGTAGGGGGTCCTAGCGCGCCTACCGGCAACACGGGGGGTCCAACAACAACTAGAGGTGCCTTCGATGGTGGTTGCAGCCTGCACGAGCATGTTTAACGGCTGTTAGAATCCGCACATGTCCCCCTTGGCGGTAGCACTTGCTTCGAGAGCGGGCTAGGGCACGATGGGTGGGGCTAGGGCACAATGGGGTACGAGAAGTCCGGTTCAGGATCATTGCTTTGATACCATGTTAGGAAAAATAATAAAGTACTTATTCATGAGGCCCTAGGATTTTCTTATGTAGAGGAGAGACCCGTTGGCAAATTGCATAATGAAGATAAAAAGAAAAGAGAATATATAAAAGAGATAAAAATAAGTAATATCTCAACAGATTTTTAAATCATGGAACGTAACAACTTTTCAAGTTACCTTCTCCATCATGTATTCTTTGTAATTATCCTCTAAATCTCGCAAACTTGTTAACTCTCATACAACGAATCCAGTGGTTAACTCTCATCAATGTCGCCATTAAAGTGGATGAAATTTGTCAAAAATGGATAATACTTGTGGTTGTTGTTTATAAAGTTTTTAATGCCATGCCCATTCTTTTCCCTGCAACCATCCTCTTCTCCATCATGCATGATCTATACAACATGCCCATGTAAATACTCCCACAACATACCTACTTTATTCCAGTCTAAGCATCTAAAGACATATTTCATGTGCATAATATGCACGCGCAGAAACATGCTTCAAAGTTGTCTCAAACATTCAGTTTGTAAAGCTGCACAAATCATGAATTACCAAAAAATGCCAGCGAGAATTTCAATTCATTGTTCGGCAATCCATTCTTCATTTGATGATGAGCAGGAATCTGCCTAGGTCAAGGAAAAAGGGAGCCCAAAACATGTGCACTAAGCGGCTCTTTAGAGGCATTCCCAGCATACAAAAGGGAGATAACTCACTAAGCATGCAGTTTATGATGCACCCTCCTGTAAACTTTGGGATTATCTGACCTTATAAATATAGTTAAGCATCGTGGAGAATCTAGAAAGTTTTGTCGTGTGTGCAAGTCCTGCAGATGGACTAAATGTAAGATCATGGTAAATATTCTACTTCTTCACTTGAGGTTCACACGCTTCGTGTGTATTTATAATTTCTTCTTGTGTTTGTGCTTGAAAGTACACCTAGTGTAGCGCATTATTGTTAATATTTGAGAGTAGTAAAAAAATCTTTGTTCGGAACGTTATCATCTCCGATCTTCATCTCAAGTCATCCACCATTGTCTCCATCAAATGTATACTTCATATATTCAGTCTTAACCTAGCTTATATAAAATCCTCCAGTCTCTAAGGCATGTCTCCAAACCTTCATATTCTCATTTACTCCATCTCATCTCATGAATCAACACAATTTCATCAATGAACAACATACACTAATGTATCTCATCCGGAATGTGACTAGTCAACTAGTCTAAAATCAAAGTAAAAAGTGCAACATGTAATTTATCGTAACATCGGAATATGAGAAAAGTGGACAACAAGATGTGTCGCTAGTCCTTTTTAATAAACCAATCCTTCTAAACACCACATCCATAAACCTAGGAATCATAACATAACTGCTCATGACTTTTTGAACCCTCTTCAAAAGCTCAACAACTTCTGGTGCTAAGAATCCAAAAGTATTAAAACTAAAAGGGAAGAAGGCATATTGATTCTCAATGTACGTTTTCTCATGCTCCACCACTTTTGTTGAAGCATCTTTAAGGGCAGCATGACCCACTGTGAATGACCCACTCTTCAACCCCACCATCGGAGAAACTCATATCAAACCTACACAAGTATGTTTTCCTCCAAGACTAAGTGTAGATCTTCCCTCCTGGAGATCAGTTAAAAAGTTCTCACGTGCCTCTTTCTTAGTAGCAACATCTGCAAGTTTGAGTACATCAAATAAAATATCTCTAATAAGATCATGGATGTACTTAATACCAGGAAAATCCATGCAATGAATTGCAAGATCTCCAAAAGTGTCTAAGGATGCTTTACGATAAACTGGGCACAATCACATCAATTCAAAATAAAGGAATCAAGAGGCGATATCTGAGGATACTATGATAGTCCAGCGGTGATATGAGCAGACCAAGTCTATCAATAGGAATAACAAGGAGAAAATCTTGAGCATGATCAACTTGAAGATACTAAAAAATACCGTTTGTTTAATGCTCATGTCAAATTTCACCTCCATGTTAATTATTTTGCTAAAAACCACTCACCAAAATATTTTAGATGTTTGGCGGGACGGTGTCGTTTCTAGAGAAATCCTTAATAATTAATTAGGTCCAAAATCCTTAAAAAGAATTTCTGTATCTATAGAGTAGAGCGTATTGGACTTAATCAAATTAATTGGTTCTTGACTGTTAATATAATCTATTGCTAGGACTGTTCACGTGAATCATATAGGTTAATTTATTTTTCTGTATTTAAATTCTGTACGGATCACCCTACATGTAGAGTGTTGGTGACAAGGTACACATATCTTACCCCTACATGCATCATTGTGTTTAATCGTGCATTGACATTTCAGATCTCATTCCTTATTTTCCCTTACATAATGTAAAAGGAAATTGGACACTCGGTAGACGATTTATTGAAAATATTCAAAGATATGGACAACTGCCTAAATTTTGGGACCGTTCAAATTACCCGAACCTAAAATAAACGTAAAGAAAAATATTTGTCTTCGAGCAAGTAATTCCCTCATTGTATTTGTTTTTATTTTCTCGTGTACACACTAAGGTCAGGCCCAAATCCCATAACCAAACTAAGTGTTTGTACAATTTTTTGTGATTCTTACCTAACTCTAAAATAGACAAGATTAAGAGATCGAGCTTTCACGGTATTCACCGAGTTGAGTAGGTGGATTGAGGGGTGTGTTTTGTTTTGTGTATATTATTTGTGATTACTTGTGTGCATACTAGATCCTTTTATGCATTTGTGTCTTTTTTTCACATCTTTTGACTTGACCATTGCGCTCTCCCGATCATTTTCTCTTGTTTCAGAGATGGCCGAATGGAGTGATTTATATCCGACCTTCACAGATCCCTCACACACTCCAGCCGGTCCACCTCCCTTTTTCTAGGAGGACATTCCTCGTAATTTATATATATATATATATATGCCTAACCCATTATTTCAAGAATCAGACTTTGATTTTCACCCACCCTTATTCCACTCACCCGATCTTGGGAGTTTGGAGTCAGCTTTCATGATGTCCACACTTGAGACCCTGAACCAGATGATGGAGCATATGAATTTGAGGATCAACAATTTATTTAGCATAAATACGAGCCAAAATGATGCTCCACTATTTGGGGATATGAATTCATTTGAGGATGATCATGGAAGCTTGCAATCGTCCAACATAAAAAAATGAGAAAATTTTAAAAATCCAAAAGATACATTGTTGATTCATCTTGTAAGGAGAGGGAACCCATGCCAGACTATTTTCCAAACATTCATTCACCACATGTCCCACCATTGGCCTCAAGTATGCCACTATACAGACTGCTCTTGATGATCTTTATGTAGATAATGATTTTGATCTCCTCCCTTGTATAGAGTAGATCCAAAATTTCAAAAAAATGTTGACTGAACCTGAAGTGGTGGACACTATTCACGAGATCATTAAATGCCCACTTCAACATGTCATGGCCCATTTATCTGCTCCTCAACCTAAGAAGAGAAAGCCGAGGAGCAGATCCGAGCGTCACATCTTGACCATGGTCATTGCCCACGCCATCTCTCACCATCCACATTCTAAGAAAGGGAACACCTCCACACCTCTTGTAAGTTGCTTAATCTCTGACTATTCTCGTGATAACACTCTCCTTGACGGCGGTGCTTCAATCAATATTATACCCTTCTTTATGATACAGTCTCTTCATCTTGGGCCTTTCAAGAAAATCAGAATGATAGTTCAATTTGCTGATGGATCTATAAAGAGGCCGAAGGGTATTCTAGAAAATGTTATCATTCTTATTCAGGGCATGATCTTCACTTTTGATTTTATCGTATTGTCCATGGAGACTTCCACCCTTGTGTAACACCCTCCAATCATCCTGGGATGACATTTCCTCGCCTCTACAAGAGCAGTTATTGATTATGGATCAGGAGAGATTTGCTTCTGTTCTGATTTAGGGAGCGATGTGTTGATCACTACACCCATTACTTACCAGAGACATGCATCTCATGAGAGTGTGCCCGTGTTAGCGAACCCCAAGGACTTTGACCTTGATGATACTACCAGAGATTTTTTGTTGTATATTGGATAATACTGAGACCCAAGAATTCCTCTTCAAGGAGGAAGACTCAGAAAGCATAGACCTTGGAGATCCCCCTTCTGATATGTGGCGATGCACTGATGACATCCGTGGGATTTACACAATAGACACCCTAGAGTAGAAGGGAGATTATGAGACTAGACTAGATGGACATGAATTGACCACTTTTACTGATGAGTCTGTTCCTTTTAACCTTGATTAGATGAGATTGATAAGGCCGACTTTGATTTGATTGCTTTAATATAGTAATTCAGGCCTTTTGATGAATATGTAGAAGCTCGCCAGGATGGAATTGATCTTACATTTTTTGAGAATGAGTTCTAGCCTTTTTCCTTTGATATTTGCAGGAATTCCCAGGTCGGGTATTACCATACTACTTCCACTGAATGGTTCGTGCTTGCACACTCTGAAACCATTGAGAATACATTCTTTATCTATCCTGTTCGATTTGTGTTTAATGTTGACCTTGATATCGACCTACACCTTGTCATATCTATTCCTCAGCGATCTCGCAAGAAGGTCCGCTTTCGACCTTCTTGACCTTTGTACATCCACTCCTCTTGTATATCCATTTGTTTTATTCTTTCTTCTTCTATTTCAAAAAGTCACCCATTCCACGAGTATATATGCCATACTTAGGATGTGTTTATCCTAAGTATAGGGGATGAATGATTTGTGTTGTCCATATTCATCCTATTCATCACTCTTGTTGTTGTTTATACTTAGAGATACTCTACCCTAAGTAGAGGGGCAGTGATGCTATTCATATCATTTTTTGCGTTTTTTATTCTTCTAATCTCTAAATTGTCCCCCAACTTGTTGATATTCTATACATAGGGCTATTCTACCCTAAATATAGGAGGCAAGTCGAACCGCTGAGTTCGTACATTCTCGTCATCAATTTTTCCTTTTGCATAAGACTATGTTCACATGTCATCTTGATTAGTTTAAGTAAAAAATTTAACAACATACACATGATTCTTCTAAACCATGGATTATCATGGACAAGTACTCTATGCGTAGATCTTCATAGAGGAGGTGGTGAGGAGGCAGAATCTTTTGGCTTGGGGTAGCACATGGGTATGTAACAACTAGTGGGAATATCCGTCTTCCTCTAGGGAGGGTAGTGCATCTCAACATGGTCTAATGGCATTGAGGTCTAAAGACAGGATGTTGTGTGGTTGTAATAATGCTTCAAAAGAGGGATAGTCTACTAGCTCAAGAGGAAAAACTCCTTATATTGATGATGCACCTTGTATATATTTGAAAAAAACAAAAAATAAATGAAAGAAAAAAATGCATAGTCTCCAAAAGTGGACAGGCATGACTGGAAAGTAAAATGTCTGTTGGAGTGTATATATAAGTAAAAAAAGAGCTTTAAAGTCAATTTTTTGTAAGCTTGTAGCGGATGACTTGGCTACACTGGTCATGTATCCAATGATAGGCACTGGTTATTGTCCCTTCTCTTCTCCATATCCTCTTCTTGAGATGGTTATACTAGCTTAGAAGGGAATATTCCCGCTCCTCGACGAAAGAGTTGCTAGACCTGGGGACTAGCGTTACCTTGTTGAGAGGCTATTTCTTTTCTACTTTTGAGATGGGGAGCTATATTTCACTTACACCGTACAAGTAAAGATTCATAGTCATAAGAATTATGTATGTAGACTTGTTCTGATCTAACTGTTGAGGCAATCTAATAGGTGTCTTGTGGAACTTAAAGTCTGTTAACTTTTAAATCCATTTCCCATTAAGGTTCTGCCATACAAATAACCCAAAGGTCTAACAGAGCTCCATAATACAATTTTATGAAGATAATTTTAATATTCAAAATTGTCCTAATTTCTTTATTTTTCCTTTCATTTTCTTTTATTCACTTATTCTTTCAAATAAGTGTTTGCTAGGGGACTAGCAAAGTTAAGCATAGGAGGAGGATGAATCTGCATTTCATCATTTTTATTCATTTATTTTAGCTTAAAATCCCTTATAAAACACATGTATGTATTAATAAATCTATATTCTTACTAACCTACATCTGTATGTAAATATTGTACACATATTACAATTTTAACCTAAAATAAATAAAGAAATAAATAAATGGAAAATAAAGAAAATAAAAAAGAAGATTGTATATATGTAATAGATACAAGCTGAACCGAACCCCAAGAGAATGTCAAGACTTGACCTGATCGACCAGGAATAAAGTAGGGGGAGATTGGGTCATTAATCAGAAAATCCAAAAAAAAATGCTTTGTAGATACTTTTCACTCTTCATTTATGTTGTGTATATTAGTATAAAACTAACACTATTTTATTTGTCCATAAATTGACCTCAAATTAATTAATTTTCAAAACAGAAGTTATAAATAAAAATATTTTGTAAAGAATAAAAATAATTGCAAAACAAATCTATAGAAGTAACCACATCCAGAAAAGCCATAAAATGATAATTGAAAGACCAATTCCAGTTCCATATGAACTCAAATTGAATCAAGCTCGCTTCCATTATACTTTAAATTAAATTATCTTTAAAATGGAAGTGGTACGATTTGAAAGACGATTTTCTGGGGTGGTTCTTTCAATTTTACCATTTATTTATTGTATATATTTATCGATATTTATTTATATGCATATTGTATTTGTAAATAATTGTAAATATTTTTAAGAATTATTTAAAATATAAATAATAAAAAAATTAAAATATAAAACATAAACTAACTTCCTTATTTAACTATGTATATAATGTACCATATATATAGTATTTGTATATAGTTGATTTCCTTCAATAATCACCACAAAAAAGTAATTAATTAATATTTACTATTTAATTTAATAAAGTGGAGAAAATAAATAAATAAATAATTATGTAGATAATGTAATTAATTTTATCCACCACTAACTACCTTTCTTATTTTGCTCTCCATTCAAATTTTAAAATTCAGTTTCAATTTTTTCCTCTATTTATTTGGATCTTCCTCCCTTATTTCAACTTGATCAATATTTTGATGAGAGGAGCCTATTCTCAAAGAGCCATCTTATCGCAGAGAGGTGTCCAGCTTCCGAACCGTCCGGTGATAGCGAGTCGATCCTCATCGAGGCCATCATGATATTACCACTCCAATTCGATGAGATCCATTTTTTCTTGTTTTTAATCTAAATTAAACGTAGTTTAATTTTTATGCTGTTAATTTTGTTGTCAATTTTCAATTTTAGCGCGTAGATTTTAATCGTAGTCCATTGATCTAATTGATTTGACATGCTCTCAACTCTGATTTTTCAACTCATTTTCTCGATCTACCCACGTTCATATTCTACCTCATATGGTTTCATACCTCTGGTCATGTACGGTGGCCAGAGACCCAGTTCTCTTCCATCACTACCGCAGGAACTGCCTTTATTCACCTAATCCCTGTTTGATTTTTGGATCGAGCCATCATGCTCGAGTCACTTTATTTTTTATTTTATTACAGATACAAAAAATTCAAAAAAAATACAGTTGTTTAATTTAGAAAAAAATAAAAAATAATAAAAAAATTCAGTTATTGTCTATAAAAGATAAAAAAAGAGTTTGGCGACAGCATCAACCACCACCAGCTAGTGTCATCACGCCCTCTGCTCCGAGGTCCACCACCATCAACTACCAGCTCGCAGCCATGCCCATCTGAAGAACCTACTCCACTGTGCATCACCCATCGGGGGCTCTGCCAGAGGAGCCCCTTCTCCGCCGACCATTTGCACTACCGTCGTGGCACCCCCATTACTTACGCGAGGGAGAGAGGGGTGGCTCCCCCTTCCCCTTATGGCTTTGGAAAGAAAGAACTAAGAACGCCCAGTGTTAAATTTAAGTTATTGGGAAAATATCAGTGAGGCCCCAACTATTTTCAAAAATTACAAAGAGACCCATGCTCTCCAACAAGTCACGTACAACACGAGCTTCATCTTGGGTAAATTACATTTTCCCCCGTAAATTTTCATTAATTTTATTGTAAAAACTTTAGATAATTGCACGTAAGTCTGTATAGTCCAAAACTTGAATTGTTTGCTTGTTCTTGTTAAAATAAACGCTTTACATGCTCAATAAATTCTAGAAAAAAATTGCTATATTCATGCTTTGTTCATCTTCATTTCATAAAAAATTCATTTCATTTTATTATCATTTGATATTATTAAAAAAATAAAAAACGTTGCATTTTTTATTGTTTGACATTTGAAAATTCATAAAAAATTATAATACTGCGTAAAAATTCCAACAAATGAGATTAGTTTTATTTTTGAAAATTTAATTTTATATCTAATTTTCATGCATTAAATATTTTTGTAACTCAAAAAAAATTATAAATAATAAAAATCTTAAAGAAAATCATATAAAATTGTAGAAAAATACAAAAAATGTGATTTCACTTCCTATTTGTAGATAATTTATTCTAGTTTTTAAGAAAAAATTGAAGCAACTTTTGATTTCATTCTATAGTTTAAAATTGCAAATTAGTCCAGACTGTTCACTGCTTGAATTTTCTCATATTTTTGTTCATTTAATAATTTTTAAAAATTCGAAAAATCATCTAAAAATAACTAAAGTTGTAAAAATATAGTAAAATACAAAAAGATTTTCTTTGGACATTTTTTTAGCATTTTTGATATACTTGAAAAATCAAAAATTGTCATTCTATATTATTGTATATAGCTTGTTTTAAAAAAATAATTATTTCTGAAAATTAAAAATTTGTAAAACTAAAAACAACTAAAAATTAAAATACAGAAAAAATAAAAATTGAAAAAATAAAAAAGATAATAAAGATAGAAATCATATAAAAACCAAGCATAGTGTAATTTTAGATTTCCTTATTTATGTCATTGATTTTTTTCATTGATTTAATAACCCTCGGGATTGTAACCTCCCTGAGTTCGATCCTGTTGCTATACATGTAAAATAAATAGCAAAACTCTCTTGCTACATTTTTTAATAATTTCAGCTTGAGAAAAATAATTTTTTTTGTTGTGGGATCATTTGGGTTACAACGAAAGCGCACACATTTATTTCATCTAATAAAAACCAGAAGATCTCAGACCAACAAAATGAAAGATAGATCACTGGATGGGAGCGGATAATGTTGTGATGGCCTCGACGAGGATCGACTCGTTGTTATCGGACGATTTAGAAGTTGGGACAAACATTTTTAGAGTTATAATAAATTCTAACTCCACATTTGTTTGCGTTGCTATATTTATTTATAGGTTAATTGTTGAATTAGTTGAGTTTCGTGAGCAGTCGTTTCAGTGGCAGTGTAGTTCTCGCCTTGCGTAGACTTCATTAGACTCTCGTAAAATTCATCTTTTTACTACCCACACACTCTAGACTTCTCCTAAAGTCAGCTTAGTCTCTCATATAGTGCATCCGCTACCGTGTCTTCTCGAACATTCTCGATACGCAATTTGGGGGTGTGACAACAACCCTGAATGGATATATTGAATGGATATTATTTCCGTAACTTGGAAGTGACCACAATTTGTTCCAAGTTTCCAACTAACTATGATGAGCTGAAAATTATATTTTCATAGAAGTTTTCTCCTACCGGATGTAGGCCGGTTCATACAAGTTGCATTTAGGAGCGTGAGTTTGGATACCCTGCTGGAAACGTGAGATATGGCATAAGTTTTGTACTCTTTGTTTGCCAATTCCATTCCAAAAATCCAACCTTATAGATTGAATAACTGATTAATATTCTATATATCCACCAAATTTCGCGCAAATCCGACATCATTTTTTATTTTATCTTAATGGTAATAAATCTGGTTCTTTTTATAAATGGGGTTTAAGTTTCTTAAACGTTGAACGGATCTTTGACCATTAAGATTATATAGTAAATGACAGGATTTGAGAATTTGTAAGGATAGGTAGAATATTAATTGAAGATTCAATCTATATAAGGTTTGAAATTCACAGAAAAAACAAATAAGAGTTGCAGCACCTCTGCTGTAACGTCCGAACTCTCAGGGCATCTGATTACAAACGAAGAAATCCTCTATTCATTGTAATCTATAATATGCTTCTCTCGATCGAACTTCTATCGTCATTGATTATTTTCCCTCAGTCGGCTGCATATGCAGAGGCAACTGACAGAACTGCAACTGATGAAATTTAAGAAGCTGGCATATGCAGGTAAGTAATCCATTATATTAGCGCTGTAAGTTTAGATTTCCAAGCACTTTACACTGACATGTAAGATCGTGATGGTTTATTTACTAAAACTGAAACATGATGAGAATCTTGTTCTGGTCCTTGTTCAAGGCTTGCAGTATAATGGGCAGATTACTTTATATTCAAATATTCACACAGGGGTGGATTCTACAATTTGAATGGGAGGAAGCTGAGGCTTTTGTGAGACAGCCAGACGGCATGCTGTTTAGTTGGACTGAGTGATTCCAATGTTTCAACCATCTCATTTTATGAAATCGTATATTTCCCACCCCTGTACTATGCAGATACTATTAGTTGAAGTTTTTCCATTGGGATTATATGATATTGTGGCAGGCACTCGCATTCTCTTCTCAGATGTGAAATCTGTTACTTTACTTTTCATTTTTACTTATATTACTTCAGAAGAACAAGAGGTATATCAACATATTTTGAGATTTAAATTGCTATAGCTGAAACTATCAAACAAGTCGAACTTTTTTTTTCATTGAAATTATCCCAACTGTTCTTTATTGGAAGAGGTGTAGTGATGTCCTAGTTTCATGATTTGAAAAGTCTGTTGGTATATAGTAGTTAGAGTGAAACTATTTTGCGCAATTCTGTTTATTTGAATCTTTTCCAGCCGTGACTTAAAATCAAGCTTCATAATTAATGAAATCGAAGATCTATGAACATGTCATAGGTAGGTGACTGTCCTTGCCTAACTAATTGTCCACACGTTCAAGTCTCAAGTAGTGTCATCTTATCCTTGAGACTATAAAGAAAACATTCAGTTACATATTTTTTTTGGATTTTAACAACCATATCACACATATATCTTGTAATATTTTAAGGCACGAATGGGGGAGGAGGTGAGAGAGTGGATATGGAGATAGGGAAAAGAAAATTCCTTAGTACCGTGTAGGTAAAACATTATGCGTCGTATGCAGTGATGAAGCTTTTTTTGTTAAGTACCATAGGTAAGTCACTTCTTGACATCTCTTCAAGATGCACCTTTGGTCCGATACTTGAGATTTGGGAAAAGATCTCATTCTCTGAGCCATTGTGGGTTTAGGATTTTCATGTGGCTTCATAGGGACTCCAGAGTAGAGATCTCATTCTCTGAGCATGTATGGGAGAGACCCAATTCTCCGATGTGGAGACTTTCAGACTCCATTCTTTAGTGACCGTGGACTCCGATGAGGATGTTTCCATGGATTTTTCCTATTTGCTCAGTCAAAGAGATGGAGCAGTTGTGGGCCAGAGTTCTCCAAGTGGTGACTCATTCTAGTTTCAATGACTCTGATAGATGCAGTCCAGAGCACACATTCTTCAACGAGGAGACCTAGTTCAATTCATACTCCATCCATTCAGTTCCTCGTCACCAGCATGGTATGAGAAGCACCGTCCTCAATATACAGCCAGTAGAGTATGCGTTGAGTTGATATTATCCGCAGTGTCTTGTATTTTGAGTGAGTGATTCCTTTCTATTTGTCCAAGCTAAGTATTGCATGCACCAGCTTGAGGGGAGTGTTAGAGTATGTGTTACATGTAGAGATGAGTAATTGTATCCCTCTAGGGTCCAATTACCACATCAACAAAATCAGTCCTACATCTACTGTGAGTAAGACTCAAAGTAAATAGAAGAAACAACCCTTAGTGACATTATTCAATGGTTTCATCTCACTCCTCGGGGAGTCGGGTTCCATTTCCATGTTCATAACTCTTTATCTCTGACACACTTCCACATTATCATTTTCTGCAATAGTCAACAACATCAACAAGATAAAAATGGTGTCCTTGATCATCAGCAACACGACTAGGACCACATGAATAATCTCATATAACTGAGTACTGCTATGACTCTGACGATAAGGGAAAGAAGAGCGGTAATTCTTCCCAAGTTGGCAAGCCTCATACTGGTAGGAAGACCACAAAGAGATCTGTAAGAGGACATGACACGACTTCTACAGAGGAAGGTGGCCAAAATAAAGTTACCATAAGTTTGGAGAGAATAGTCCAATGGGAATAATAGAAGCACCAGCATGAGGAGACTGGATCAGTCTGTAGAGCCTCAACTGCTCACGACCACATCCAGTCATCCTACCAGGAGTATGTCCTGAAACACAAGAGAAGAGGGGTAAAAAATGCCACAACAATGTAGATCCTTTATGATCTGACTAATAGAAAGCAAGTTCATTTGAAAGTTAGGAGTATATAAAACATTTTGCAGGTGCGTGGATGACATCAAATGCATTTCCCCCGGTCATGTGATGGATAAGTCAACCCCATTCGCAATAACAACCCATCTACCATGAGGTATGCATCTGTAAACATTAAATTATGCTTTGTCACCACATAGATGGTGAGAAGAACCATAATCCACAATCCATCCTGTCATATCGACCCTACTGCAACTAGTAAAAGCATATGATATACCTAAGGAGCTCGAAGGGGCTTTTGCAGTTACCGCAATGTCTGAGGAACCTGCAGTAGTGTTGGCAATAAGAGTCGTTATCTATCTTAGACAGTAGACAATATCATCAAGGCATGGATCTCTCTTAGGAGCCGAAGTGTCGTGACGCTCAATATGCTCTGCCACTGGAGCAGATGATGGGTATCCATGCTTTTGATAGCATGTGTCCTCAGAGTGACCTAGACGACAACAATACGTGTAGAGGACATGATGATGTCCACCTCCTCTGGCACATGGACCATGCCATCTGAACTGAGTAGAACCTCTTCTACCACGAGATGCAGTCATCGTTGAGGAGATTTGTGTGATGGCAATGAGCAGGATGAGAAACTTGCTAAGACGAATGTAGGCCTCCTTCATGGGAGGTATGGTTGTACTTGCAATAAATTGTATGTGTGAATCCTCATACACCTAATCCATGGCTGCCGGGAAAACTTCAACCATCATGGAGTTCCTATATGCCACCTACTGCTCCGTGGAAGTGGTAACAAGCATGAAAATGTGATTTTTCACAAGCATGCCTTGAAGCAAAGAATAGAAGGTATGCAAAGGACAACCACTCTACTTGGTCGTGTATATATCAAACTGGAGCTGAAGAATCTTGGCCTCATTCTTTGTTAGGGTATATATAGCTAACAGAATATCTCACATCGCCTTGACGGTGGGCTGGTTCAAGATATAATTGGGAATATCCGTACTAAGAGTCCTAGAGAGCCAAACACGTGCACATGTGTTATATTGCTTTCATGAAGCATTGTCCCCAGTCTTGTCCGTCAGCTCAGGCTCTATCAGAATGTGTTCCTTGTTCGTCTGCTGGAGTGTTGACCCCTTGGTTAATAGGTCTTTCCACCTCCCCTGACCCTAAGGGCCTGTTTGGTTGCTGGGTTGGACTGGGTTGGGTTGGGTTGGGTTGGGATGGGTGAATAGTAATCTGTGAGGAGGAAGTACCCTTGTGAATAGTAACCAGGGTTGGGCCAACCCTGCCCAACTCTGCAACCAAACAGGCCCTAAGTGTGCCAGAACACATAACCTCTCGATTTTCTGCAATTTTATATACTCGATGCAATGACTATTTCACTTGGCACACTGAATAAAACTTTCCGATTAGAATTGTCCCTAGTCTTGTTCGTTGGCTCAAGCTCTATCAGATTGTGTTCCTTGTCATTGCACTGTACAAGGGTCATAAACTGCATGGACCATAACTCGTAGTTGGTCCTATCCATCTTTACGATGGGAGTTGGGTCTTTGAAGGCACTACATGAAGAAAAATGTCATCTGTGTTTTCTAACATGATAAAAAACTCTGAAACAGAACTCAATTGGGCAAGTAGACCAATCCGAGAGAGTCTACACAATCGTATAGAGGATTAGTTATATATGTAGACTCATATAACTATCCTCATCAATCCTCGATCTGTGCTAGGGCCGAAAAATGTATTTTATAGGTATTGATTCAAGTTTATCGATCAAAATCAGGTCATTTTAGACTGTACATTTTATGGTTTTTGAGAGGAGAGAAATTGGTTCGGGGTCATAAGAGGCGTTGCGATAGGGTGTGGATGCGAATAGGGAGGTCAAACGATGGGTAGGAAGGCCCACGTAGGGTTGCAATGGCTGGGATGCATGGTAGGGGGGTCCTAGCGCGCCTACCAGCAACACAGGGGAGTCCAACAGCGACTAGAGGTGCCTTCGATGGAGGTTGCAGCCCGTACGAGCATGGTTAACAGCTGTTGGAAGCCGCACATGTCCCCCTTGGTGGTAGCACTTGCTTCGAGAGAGGGCTAGGGCACGGTGGGTGGGGCTAGGGCACAATGGGGTACGAGAAGTCCGGTTCAGGATCGTTGCTTTGATACCATGTTAGGAAAAATAATAAAGTACTTATTCATGAGGCCCTAGGGTTCTCTTATATAGAGGAGAGACCCGTTGGCAAATTGCATAATGAAGACAAAAAGAAAAGAGAATACATAAAAGAGATAAAAATAAGTAGTATCTCAACAGATTTTTACATCATTGAACCTAACAACTTTTAAAATTACCTTCTCCATCATGTATTATTTTTAATTATCCTCTAAATCCCGCAAACTTGTTAACTCTTATACAACGAATCCAGTGGTTAACTCTCATAAATGTCACCATTAAAGTGGATGAAATTTATCAAAATGGATAATACTTGCAGTTGTTTATAAAATTTTTAATGCCATGCCCTTTCTTTTCCCTCCAACCATCCTCTTCTCCATCATGCCCTGATCTATACAACCTGTCCATGTAAATACTCTCACAACATACCTACATTGTTCCAGTTTAAGCATCTAAAGACATATTTCATGCGCATAATATGCACGCATCAACATCTCAAAACTAAATGAACAGAAACATGCTTCAAAGTTGTCTCAGACATTTAGTTTGTAAAGTTGCGCAAGTCAAGAATTATCCAAAAATGCCAACGAGAATTTCAATTCATTGTTTGGCAATCCTTTCTCCATTTGATGATGAGCAGGAATATGCCTAGGTCAAGGAAAAAGGGAGCCCAAAACATGTGCACTAAGCGGCTCTTTAGAGGCATCCCAGCAGACAAAAGGGAGATAACTCACTAAGCATGCAGTTTATGATGCACCTTCCTGTCAACTTTGGGATCATCTGACCTTGTAAATATAGTTAAACATCTTGCAGAATCTAGAAAGTTTTGTCATGTGTGCAAGTCCTGCAGATGGACTAAATGTAAGATTATGGTAAATATTCTACTTCTTCACTTGAGGTTCACACGCTTCGTGTGTATTTATAATTTCTTCTTGTGTTTGTGCTAGAAAATACACCTAGTGTAGCGCATCATTGTTAATATTTGAGAGAAGTAAAAAAATCTTTGTTCGGAATGTTATCATCTCCAATCTTCACCTCAAGTCATCCACTGTTGTCTCCATCAAATGTATATTTCATATATTCAGTATTAACCTTGCTTATACAAAATCCTTTCGTCTCTAAGGCATGTCTCCAAACCTTCATATTCTCATTTACTCCATCTCGTCTCATGAATCAACACAATATCATCGATGAACAACATACACTAATGTATCTCATCCGGAATGTGACTGGTCAACTAGTCTATAATCAAAGTAAAAAGTGCAACATTTAATTTATCGTAACATCGGAATAGGAGACAAGTGGACAACAAGATGTGATGCTAGTCCTTTTTAATACAATCCTTCTAAATACCACATCCATAAACCTAGGAATCATAACATTACTGCTCATGACTTTTTGAACTCTCTTCAAAAGCTCAACAGCTTCTGGTGCTAAGAATCCAAAAGTATCAAAACTGAAAGGGAAGAAGGCATATTGATTCTCAATGTACGTTTTCTCATGCTCTACCACTTTTGTTGAAGCATCTTTAAGGGCAGCATGCCCCACTGTGAATGTCCCACTCTTCAACCCCACCATCGGAGAAACTCATGTCAAATCTACACAAGTATATTTCCCTCCAAGTCTAAGTGTGGATCTTCCCTCCCGTGGATCAGTTAAAAAGTTCTCAGGAACCTCTTTCTTAGCTGCAACATCTACACGTTTGAGTACTTCAAATAAAATATCTCTAATAAGATCATGGATGTACTTAACACCCGGAAAATCCATGCAATGATTTGCAAGATCTCCAAAAGTGTCTAAGGATGCTTTACGATAAATTGCGCATAATCGCAACAATTGGAAATAAAGGAATCAAGAGGTGATATCTGAGGATACTATGGTAGTCCAACGGTGATATGAGCAGACCGAGTCCATCAATAGGAATAAGAAGGAGAAAATTTTGAGCATGATCAGCTTGAAGATACTAAAAAATACCTTTTGTCTAATGCTCCTGTCAAATTTCACCTCCACGTCCATTATTTTGCTAAAAAACACTAATCAAAATATTTTAGATCTTTGTAAGGACGGTGTCCTTTCTAGAGAAACAATTAAGGTCGAATGAGGGAATCGTGTCATGAGTCGATGAAGAGCATAATCAAATACGGAGTCCATAATGTAAATCTCATTGTCTCGCAAGATACGATTCTAAAGCTCCCAAGGCATACAAAGAAGCTTTGGCTGTTGAAAGTAGCCCCAAACCACCAAGACGAATGGCCAATGAAGCCACCATGCATTGGAGGTCTCCAAAAAAGAGGCCTCCACAAACAACAATGTTGTCAATAGACTCTCATAAGCCTTTGTCGAATAATATTACCGCTTCCTCCATATACATAGGCTGACATGTCCTCAAGCCAGATAAAAGTTTGTTATACCCATGCACGAGCATAATAAAAAGAAGTTCAGTCTATGGATCACCCAATTACGTAAGAAGATGCATTAACTTCACAGCTTTAGCGACCCTCTCCAAAGCCAAATCTTCAATAAAATTTTTATCCCTACTAACCGCCCCTCCAAGCAACTTCACGCTTAGTAAAGGTCTTCCAATACCTGTTGGGAACAATCGTTTGATTTCATATGTCGGTCTTGTTTAATACAGAATTATGTTATAATTATTATAAGAACGGTCTTCATTGGATTTCAGATGTCGATCTTGTTCCATGAAGTATCCTTGAAGGGTTGAGTAAAAACAATAATTTTTAGACTTTCGAGTGAAAACTTTATACCTATGTGAGGTGTTGGTAGAGACTAGAGACGGAAGAGGATCCTCTGTTGAAAGAGGATTACAATAGAAATGTTGTAATCCTCTCTAATTTTTTTGTGATTTTGATTCCAAGAATTAACCTTTTAGATTGAATCTTAGATCAATGCTCTACATATCCTTCAAATTTTGTTATAATCCGAGCTTATTTGCTATTTATCTTAATGATTTAAGATTCAGATCTCTTTTAAATAGAATTTAAGTTGATTGGATCTTGATCGAATATTTGACTATTAAGATAAAATGGCAAATAAGCTCGGATATGAGCAAAATTTAGAGGATATGTAGACCATTAATCTAACATTCAATCTATAATGTTAGATTTTGAAATCAAAATAACAAAAAAATTAGAGAAGATTACAATACATTTACAACAGAGGATCCTTTTTCGACTAAAGACTGGTACGTGGATAAAATATGAAGATTTGGCTTTTTTATTGTTGATTCATCAAGTACTCAAATACGATAGTTTTTAATATTTCTTTCATAAGTGGATGCCCTAAATTTTGAACTTCAACTTATTTATGATTTTGCATAATTCGAGCTAAATTTTATGGCTTGTGCTAAATATAGAGATAGTATATTGTCACTATAAGAAAAATGAGTTGTGCCCACGGAATGTGGCTACAGAAACTTGTGGCCATGATAATTTCGTGGCCACTAGTTTCTCGTAGCTACAATCCGTGGCCAAAGTCTTCATACAAGAGTTGTGTCCACAACAAGTTCTGTGGTCATTTGTAGTGGCCACGACATATTCATGGTTAGAGAACTCTCGCGATGAGACTTGTAGGTACGACTACTGGCCACGACGTGTTGTTGCCAGAGTCCAATTCTGTAGCCACAAACCCCATATTCGTTGACATAGTTCTGTAGCCACAACTTTTTTCTTGTAGTTTGTTTTATTGTTTTCTATTCATTTTGTATTTTTATTTTTAAATGCTTGACAGGATTTAGATAGTTTAATCCTTGGAAATTCATCCATGGCACTTTAAGTTCAAATTAAAACACATGACTAGGTTTTTGGGATACCTATATTGGAATCCAAGGATTTTATCCATGCACGAACATGATAAAAAGAAGTTTAGTCTATGGATCACCCAACTGAGTAAGAAGACGCATTAACTTCACAGCTTTAGCGACCCTCTCCAAAGCCAAATCTTCAATAAAATGTTTATCCCTACTAACCGCCCATCCAAGCAACTTGACTATTAGTAAAGGTCTTCCAATACCTATTGGGAACAATCCTTTGATTTCATATGTCAGTTTTGTTTAATACATAATTATGTTGTAATTATTATAAGAACGATCTTCATGTGATTTCAGATGTCGATCTTGTTCCATGAAGTCTCCTGGAAGGGTAGAGTAAAAAATATAACTTTTAGTCTTTCGAGATAAAACTTTATACCTATGTGAGGTGTTGGTAGAGACTAGAAACGGAAGAGGATCCTCTGTTGTAAAGAGGATTACAATAGAGATGTTGTAATCCTTTCTAATTTTTGTGTGATTTTTAATCAAAGAAGTAACCTTTTAGATTGAATCTTAGATTAATGCTCTACATATTCTTCAAATTTTGCTTTAATCCGAGCTTATTTGCCGAGCTTACTTGCTATTTTATCTTAATGATTTAAGATTCGGATCTTTTTTAAATGGAATTTAAGTTGATTGGATCTTGACCGAATATTTGACTATTAAGATAAAATAGCAAGTAAGCTCAGATTTGATAAAATTTAGAGGATATGTAGATCGTTAATCTAAGATTCAATCTATAATATTAGATTTTAAAATCAAAATCACAAAAAAAATAGAGAAGATTACAACACCTTTACAACAGAGGATCCTTTTTCTGACTAAAGGTTGGTAGGTGGATAAAATATGAAGATGTGGCTTTTTTATTGTTGGTCCATCAAGTACCTAAATACGATAGTTTTTTATATTTCTTTTGTAAGTGGATACTCTAAATTTTGAACTTCAACTTCTTTATGATTTTGCGTAATTCGAGCTAAATTTTATGGCTTGTGCTAAACAGAGAGATAGTATGTTGTTTTATTGTTTTCATTTCATTTTATATATTTTTTAAATGCTTGATAGGATTTAGATAGTTTAATCCTTATATATTCATCCATGGCACTTTAAGTTATAATTAAAACACATGACTAGGCTTTTGGGATACCTATATTGGAATCCAAGGATTTTACCCATGCACAAACATAATAAAAAGAAGTTCGGTCTATGGATCACCCAACATTGTAAGAAGACACATTAACTTCACAGCTTTAGCGACCCTCTCCAAAGCCAAATCTTCAATAAAATTTTTATCCCTACTAATCACCCCTCCAAGCAACTTCACGCTTAGTAAAGGTCTTCCAATACCTGTCGGGAACAATCCTTTGATTTCATATGTCGGTCTTGTTTAATACAGAATTATGTTGTAATTATTATAAGAATGATCTTCATGTGATTTCAGATGTCGATCTTGTTCCATGAAGTCTCCTGGAAGGGTTGAGTAAAAACAATAAATTTTAGTCTTTTTTAGTGAAAAATTTATACATATGTGAGGTGTTGGTAGAGACTAGAGACGGAAGAGGTTCCTCTGTTGTAAAGAGGATGACAATAGAGATGTTGTAATCCTCTCTAATTTTTGTGTGATTTTGATTCCAAAAACTAACCTTTTAGATTGAATCTTAGATTAATGCTCTACATATCCTTCAAATTTTGCTCTAATCTGAGCTTATTTGGTATTTGTCTTAATGATTTAAGATTTGGATCTTTTTTAAATGGAATTTAAGTTGATTGGATCTTGACCGAATATTTGACTATTAAGATAAAATAGCAAATAAGATCGGATTTGAGCAAAATTTAGAGGATATGTAAATCATTAATCTAATATTCAATCTATATTAGATTTTGGAATCAAAATCGTAAAAAAAATTCGAGAACATTACACCACCTTTACAATAGAGGATCCTTTTCCGACTAAACACTAGTAGGTGGATAAAATATGAAGATGTGGCTTTTTTATTATCGGTATATCAAATACCAAAATACGATAGTTTTTTTATATTTCTTTCGTAAGTGGATACCCTTAATTTTGAATTTCAACTTCTTTATGATTTTGCATAATTCGAGCTAAATTTTATGGCTTGAGATAGTATGTTGTTTTATTGTTTTCTATTCATTTTGTATTTTTATTTTTAAATGCTTGATAGGATTTAGATAGTTTAATCCTTGGAAATTCATCCATGCACTTTAGGTTCAAATTAAAACACATGACTAGGTTTTTGGGATACCTATATTGGAATCCAAGGATTTTATCCATGCACGAACATGATAAAAAGAAGTCCAGTCTGTGGATCACCCAACTAAGTAAGAAGATGCATTAACTTCACAGCTTTAGCGACCCTCTCCAAAGCCAAATCTTCAATAAAAGTTTTATCCCTACTAACCGCCCATCCAAGCAACTTCACGATTAGTAAAGGTCTTCCAATACATGTTGGAAACAATCCTTTGATTTCACATGACGTTCTTGTTTAATACAGAATTATGTTGTAATTATTATAAGAACGGTCTTCATGTGATTTCAGATATCGATCTTGTTACATGAAGTCTCCTGGAAGGGTTGAGTAAAATCAATAATTTTTAGTCCTCCGAGTGTAAACATTATACCTATGTGAGGTGTTGATAGAGACTAGAGACGGAAGAGGATCCTCTGTTGTAAAGAGGATTACAATAGAGATGTTGTAATCCTCTCTAATTTTTGTGTGATTTTGATTCCAAGAACTAACTTTTAGATTGAATCTTAGATTAATGCTCTACATATCCGTCAGATTTTGCTCTAATCTGAGCTTATTTGCTATTTTATCTTAATGATTTAAGATTCAGATCTTAATCGAATATTTGACTATTAAGATAAAATACCAAATAAACTCGGATTTGAGAAAAGTTTAGTGGATATGTAGATCATTAATCTAAGATTCAATATATAATGTTAGATTTTGGAATCAAAATCACAAAAAAATTAGAGAAGATTACAACACTTTTATAACAAAGGATCCTTTTCCGAATAAAGACTGGTAGGTGGATAAAATATGAAGATGTGGCTTTTTTATTATTGGTCCATCAAATATCCAAATACAATAGTTTTTTATATTTCTTTCATAAGTGATACCCAAAATTTGAACTTCAACTTATTTATGATTTCGCATAATTCAAGCTAAATTTTATGGCTTGTGCTAAACAGAGAGATAATATGTTGTTTTATTGTTTCCTATTCATTTTGTATTTTTATGTTTAAATTCTTATAGGCTTTAGCTAGTTTAATCCTTGTAAATTCATCCATGGCACTATAAGTTCAAATTAAAACACATGACTAGGTTTTTGGGATACCTATATTGGAATCCAAGGATTTTACTCATGCATGAACATAATAAAAAGAAGTTCAGTCTATGGATCACCCAACCTAGTAAGAAGACACATTAACTTCACAGCTTTAGCGACCCTCTCCAAAGACAAATCTTCAATAAAATTTTTATCCCTACTAACCGCCTCTCCAAGCAACTTCACGCTTAAGAAAGGTCTTCCAATACCGGTTGAGAACAATCCTTTGATTTCATATGTCGGTCTTGTTTAATATAGAATTATGTTGTAATTATTATAAGAATGGTCTTCATTGGATTTCAGATGTCGATCTTGTTCCATGAAGTCTCCTGGAAGGGTTGAGTAAAAACAATAGTCTTTCGAGTGAAAACTTTATACCTATGTGAGGTGTTGGTAGAGACTAGAGACGGAAGAGGATCCTCTATTGTAAAGATGATTACAATAGAGATGTTGTAATCCTCTCTAATTTATGTGTGCTTTATATTCCAAGAACTAACCTTTTAGATTGAATCTTAGATTAATGCTCTACATATCCTTCAAATTTTACTCTAATCCGAGCTTATTTGCTATTTGTCTTAATGATTTAAGATTTGGACCTTTTTTAAATGGAATTTAAGTTTATTGGATTTTGATCGAATATTTGACTATTCAGATAAAATAGCAATCGGATTTGAGCAAAACTTAGAGGATATGTAAATTATTAATCTAAGATTCAATCTATAATGTTAGATTTTGGAATCAAAATCACAAAAAATAGAGAAGATTACAACACCTTTACAACAGAGGATCCTTTTCCAACTAAAGAGTGGTAGGTGGATAAAATATGAAGATGTCGCTTTTTTCTTGTTGGTCCATCAAGTACCCAAATATGATAGTTTTTTATAATTCTTTCTTAAGTGTATAACCTTAATTTTGAACTTCTACTTGTTTATGATTTTGCATAATTCGAGCTAAATTTTATGGCTTATGCTAAACAGAGAGATAATATGTTGTTTATTTTTTTATATTCATTTTATATTTTTATTTTTAAATGCTTGATAGGATTTAGATAGTTTAATCCTTGGAAATTCATCCATGGCACTTTAAGTTCAAATTAGAACACATGACTAGGTTTTGGGGATACCTATATTGGTATCCATGGATTTTAAAAAGTACTTCCAAAAATATTTCAAAATTTTAGTAATTCATTAATAATTATACCAAAACTCAAAAAATAGCTAACTTAATTAATTACCACTATATATCGAATACACTAAAGTTTTTATAGATTTTTTATTTGAACAAATAAATGTTATAGTTTCTTTATTACAAAATTATTTTCAATAGACGAATCAGTATAAATCAAATAAAATGTAAAAAATTTAAAAAGTCTAAAGTAGTTTAAATTAATCATAAATAATTTCCTCAAATTTTTTATCTATAATGAATATATTAAATAATTCAAAAACTAATAAAAACTTAAAATGCCTTCATAAGATTTGCAAATTAATTTTAAAACAAATAAAAAGTTAAAATAAAAAGTAAATAAAAAATTTGAATAATCCAATCAAGTAAAAAATAAATTCAAAAATAAAAAGTCATATAATCTCTACAAATTTTACCTACCCACCTATAAGTATAACACAACGAACAAAAACAATATAAAACCAACCAAAATACGAAAAAAATCGTAAAACATAAAAAACAACTAAATATAGATATAGAAACTTAATTCACTATACACACCTATACCCATGGCAATCAAAACTTCTAATGATAATCTATTATCGAGGTCATATTTCTAAGGATAGCAGTCATTCATTACCACTACCAAAGTTTAACGCCATCAGTTCTCTAGTAATGCATATAGTTCTAGAACCATCAATATATATAATGATTTTTAGTAAAATTCATGCTCGTTTTTTTAGTTTATGTGTAACATGTCATAAATGCAATATCCACACTATATTTGTAAAAAAAATCTCTTAATAAAATTTGTATGGCAAGTAAGGCAGCTAGTAGTTTATCAATTGAAGGGAAATGGTCTACAATAGAAAGGAAGTTGGTAATTTATTAGTTGTCTTTGTGAATCTAATGGATTCTTTATAAAATAATAAGTGGATTAACAAAATATCAAAGAAAAAGTAAATTATGCTGGGTTTACCTCCTCCTTTGCTGGGGAAGCATCGTCGTCTTGAGATTTGTAAAAACAAGCTGATATTTGTAAAAAAAATAGAATATTTGCAAAACAATAGTTTGGGATTTGTAATCAATATGAGATTTGTAAAAATTAACATGAGATATGTCTCCTCTTCTGCCCACACCCCTAGTGCCCCCTCCTTTGCCCTCACCCCAACCTTTGTTTGTACTCTCCTCTGCCCTTCTCCTCCATGTTGTCAACCTGGAGGATTGTATCTCCTCTTCCATGTCTCAACCACACTCCCTC
The DNA here is from genome assembly GCA_037367405.1 of Ottelia alismoides. Classification (NCBI taxonomy): domain Eukaryota; kingdom Viridiplantae; phylum Streptophyta; class Magnoliopsida; order Alismatales; family Hydrocharitaceae; genus Ottelia; species Ottelia alismoides. Next base: position 51,785 of record JAZKJV010003077.1, read on the forward strand.
CTCTGCCCTTCTCCTCCATGTCATCATATCAATCTCGTCCCCTCCTCTGTCCTTCTCCTCTGCATTTCGTCCTCCTCCCGCATCAATCTGCACCCTCCTCTGCGTGCCACCTTGGAGCCTACCATCAAAATGCACCACCTTGAAGCCTCCACCTCCGCCCCACATAGCTTCAGTCTCCTGATCACTAGATGGGCCCACTTTATCTAGATCTTCAAGCCATCATACAGAGAGAGGGGATGGAAAATAAATCAGGTCATTGATGAACGTAAAATTTGCCTCTTTAATAATCAGAGAATGTCGTAGTATAGGAGGCAAATTCGATTGATCAAAAACCACAATCTTTGAATGTTATGGATTATTTTTACTTGACAAGTCTCTAAAGGTCGAACATAGGGACACGAGCTACTCTATCTATTTCTCGAATTACGATCAATTAAGATCAAGTGTGAATTATTTCTCAATTCAGGTCTTCATGCATATCTACAAAGCAAAATGTATGCATAAATATGATGCATTCATTTTTAGTTGATTTTCTGATGCAATTTATAATGATGCATGAGAGTAATGCGAAGATGAATGCAAAACATGTACTAGTTAATTACAAATTTGCCTGAAAAGGTCACTTAAATTGAGCAACAGATGATGAATTGAAATCAGGGTCGAGTTGAGCATAACACTATGAGCAAACATCTATTTATGACGAGGCAATTGAATAAGAGGCATCATCTTAATAATAAAAATTCACTTCATTTAAAATGGTGTTAGATGAGAAAATTAAACATGCCATGATATAGATGACGAAACAAGGATCAAAATGACAGTAAAATCATGCAATTTGGATCTACGATGCCCAAGTTATGAAGAAAAAAGTACAAGGGCATAAATGTAATAAAAATGCAAGAAATAAAAGGATAAATATTAGAAATAGGTTCCTGGAGGGACCTCTTTGCAATTTCAAAAATTGCCTGGGGTCTTATGTAATTTTTCCATGTGCACATGGGCCTATCTACAATTTCCATAAGTTCTGAGGGCCTCCTTGTAAAATACCCAATGCGCACGTGAGACACGCACCTGGGGACCAATATGCATATACCAACACATCCAAGGTCTTAAATGCAATTTACCCAGGCTCTCATGGGCACGTGAGGAGCTAGGCTCGGGATGTTTGGCTGGTTCGGGCCATGTAGCGTCAGGAGGAGCCTCGGAGTGAGGCTTGGAAGATCCAAGCCTGGCGGTTCGTATGGAGGCTCGGTTTCGCCACATGTCATCTCCTAGTCGTCCAATACAGATGATCGGACAGCATATGTACCGTCTTGCTCCTCCTAGGTCACCGAAAAAGGCGGGGCTCCAGCGACCTACTATTTGCTCCTCTGTGCTCCGACTACTCCTCCGATGGTTGATGAAGATGGCCAATGTCCTTACGAAGATGCTTGATGGCTGGTGAAGCTCCATCGCTGTCTAGAAGAGCAAGGCGGAAGAGCGTTGTCGGAGAGGAAGCTCGAGACAGGTAAGGTGGGACAAGCTCCAACCATTAAAGAGGGTGGTACTTGCAAAAGTTAGGTGCGAATAGCCAAAGCGTGCGAGAGTTGCGTGACTGGTTTAGGAGTGAGATGGAGGCTGTGGAGGCGACTGGAGGTGGTGTCCTGAGATCCTTCTCTGGCAAGGTGGAGGAGGAAATGGGTCGAAGCAGGGGAGGTTGTGGAGAAGCGGAAAGAGTGGCTGGAGTGGTCAGCGAAGGTCGTGGTTGTGAGGAGGAGATTAATGGATGGTCAGGCGAAGGTGATATGTATAGTGTGCGTGGGATTAATTATGAGAAATGAGGATAAACCGAGGGGGGGGGTACCTGATCAGAGATTGGCGATGGCAGAGGACACGATCTATGCTGAGAATCTATTCGACCCTCCGGCCAAGGCTCAACCTCGTCGACCGGTCCAGGGAGCTTGGCTACCGCCAGAGAGGCAGAGCGACATGGTGAGTTACTGTGGGTTGACACCGGGGTCGACGACCATCGTCGCCGATCGAAATTGCCTCCTGCTATCACAAGGAAGGAATGACAGCTAGGTCGAAGGCCCGTGAATGGTGGACGAAGTGGACAGGAGGCGGAGGAGGTTGTTTTATAGATGGAGGTGGCCAGGAGTTACGATTTGGTGAGGAGGCGTTTTGATGCGGAAGGGGTGGTTGTGGTGCCTTCCAAAATTGGAAGGGGTGGCTGTGTCGCGAGGTGTAACGAGCCAAGCAGAGGAGGCATTTGATGTAGGAGACGATGTTCGGGTTGTCGGATCATGTGATCCAATGGTCAGGAAGAGGGCGTTAGCGGATTGATGAGATCAGATCAAATATCTGATCGAACGGTCCGGACCTGGGAGGAGGATGATGACGTGGAGAAGTTGGATCTTGTGATACAACGGCTTGGGTGGAGGCAGGGTTGGATGGCCTTGATCAGATACTTGGAATCTAATTGAACGACCATAAGGTATATGGAATCGGGCGGCTAGGATGGAGGTTAGGGTTTGATCCAATGGTGATGAGAGAGGGCATGACGTGGCAAAAGGATGGTCGAAGGATGAGGGATGGTTTGGCGGTGGAGATGAGCGTGGATATGAGAGACTGGGATCTGATTAGAGGCAGTGATCGGCTATGGGTGAGGTGGAAATGAACGGTGAGGATCTGGGCGGGGAGGAGAAGATCAGATGGCTCATGAGGGGCCGGGTGGCAGAAGAAGGTGAGGGCCCGTGGCAGCTCCATAGAGCGCCACGCGGCTGCACCAGAAAATTCAAAAAATATAAATTCAAAGAAAAATCAAAACGAGAGGCAAAATTAGGAAAAAGTCAAAACATAAAAGTTGTTCGTCTTGATGAGATCTACAAGTTTCATGTTGGACAAAAATCCAAAAGAAGTCATTTATACAAAAAGTATTTTTGGGGGGTATTTTTAAGGGGGGTAAAAACATTGATTTTTATCTTTTGAGTTGTTTTGTATTTTTAGTCTTTTTAAGGGTTAGTAATATTATGGACAAGTGATCTACCAAATTTTTAGGGGTTTTCGATGAGAAATAATTACGTAGTAAATACAATTAATTATAGGTTAAGTATACACAAGATATACAATATAATAATGAGGAATTATTGGTGAATTTTAGTGGATTGATTAAGCCAGTGATTTAATTAATGGATTTTAGCATGATGAATACGAGATTCATCATACTCCTATACTTAAACCATGCTCGTCCTCGAGCATATAAAGAATGAAGGAGTCGGGTTAATTCCTGACAGTGCAAGTGAAGATTTCAAGGCTCAATCTTTCGAAGACCCTTAATTCAAGTGATCCTTAAACTCTAGGCTTATCCAAATTAAAGTCAGAAGGAATCCAACTTCTCTAATTATCAGACTCTCTTTTTGTATATATTATATACGGATATGAAATTTAGTGTACTGCATTTTCATGAGAGTCAAGTCGAGGCATCACTCGAAGTTCCAAACTCAAAAACTCTCCTCCAAACCTCATCCTCAATACTAGGAAATAAGTCTACTCTTGCTTCAGTCAACCATCTCATTAGTTCGTCGGACTTGAAAATGTATATGGACGACCAAATGATGGAGGGTGTAGGATTGTATCTGTTTTTCTCTCCCTTATATTGGAACAAAGGGCCTCTCGAGTGCCTTTTTACTCAACACATGTAAATTTTTAGACTGTTGATCAATGTGTCAGTCAAGAGAGTTGGAGTCGTCTGCACTTGTTTTTCTGGGAGTACACCGGGGTGTGTCTCTTTTGAGTATCTAAGATACCTTCGACACCCAGACTTGTAGCATTTATGATGCAGAGCCCTTTTTGGTGTCATCCCGACTCTTTGGTCCTAATAAGCCCTTGGTCCAAGTGGACACTTTGAAAATATTTGGGAGCGCTTGCTATTGGTGGAAGCTCATTTTAATTTGACTTTGGATGAGCTTTTTCTTTGACATTTCTTTGCTTTTGTTGGCTAGCTCCACTGCTTTTACCAAAAGTTAGCGCACACTGATCAACAATTATCATTAAGTTTGATCACACCCTGGCACATAGGTAAATATCAAAGAGGTAGCATATGAACTTGTTCACATACTGGCTAGGGTTTTGCTGACACTTAGGTGTTTTGAAGCCTTCATTAACTTTATCCCATCCTCGAATATCATTAGATCGGGTCCAAACTCAAATCTCTAGTCCTAGTTCCTCAAGTGATCTCAACTCATCTCTTCAATCATGCAGTTGTGAAAGTGATTGTGCTGATCATATTCTTTTAAAGGTAGAGATGAAGAGTGCAATATAGCACTGAAATTTTTCAAACCAGGGAAGTGTGGATAATTAAGTTTAAAAATCCTAATGACTAAAACATGTTAACTCAGATTCTCAAGATCACAAAAATTCAGTGTCTTCAAAATCGTCAAGCCTTGAGTGAATGTGAGTGTGTTAGGAATACTCCAACTCCTTAATTAGTGTTTTTTTGTGATTTTTTTGCATATTTTTATGGATTTTAATTTTCAATTTTTTTAATCTTTGGAGAGAAAATGATTGGTCCAGACTCAAATGAATAAAAGTATCTACTCTCAACCAGTATGGGTGTAAGTACGTGCCGATAGACGGACCCGTGTTCCTTAAGGACGGAGCCATATACATTGTCCTCTAAACCACCCACTCTACTAAGGGAGACTGAAGTTCCCTCACTTAAATTGTCTACTAAGCCTGGTAGTTAAAAGTCTATTTTAATTTTTTTCTAGATTTTTATTGAGTTTTTTATACAAATTAATCCCTCAATTTTTTAAAAAATATTTTTACAGGGTTTACAAAACTCAGTTCACAGGATTACTAAAACTACGCCCGAAAACGAATTTTCAAAAAGTTTTTAAAAAAACGAGCTATGGCTAAAGTAAATATACAGTAATATACAGTATACCCCCCCCCCCCCCCTATACTTTATTTTTATTATGTCCTCATAACACAAGTGATATGAAGCCATGGCTTGGCCAAATATAGGGTGATATAGCGGAAATAAGGAGGAGGGTCCCCCAATACTTAGGTCAAGCACAAGAAGACAATGCGAGGGATGGATGAATAGGTGGGTCCCCCTTGTACTTAGGCTACAAATATCCTATGTAACGAATCTGAGTTGGTGGGGGGTTATGCTTGGAGGAGTATTTACACTACGATACAAGGGCGGAGGGGGGTTTACAGAAGAGGATGATCAAAGAGAGAGAGCGAGAGAGAGATTGTGAAATATACATAGAGGAGGGAGATGGGGGGTGGGGATATATGTGCAAGTGTGGGGGGGAGGGGGTATAGATCATCTAGTGATATACTTTCTTCTCTTTCTTTCTTTTTTTCTCTTTTTTTTCTTTCTTTTCTTTCTTTTCTTTTTTTAGAACATGCAAGCCCTCTAATGAGGACTGTTAAAGATGCACATACAACATATTTTTTTACAATATGCAAAAGTAGTCTGACTGGTAAAAGATCCTAAAGTTTCTCCACCAATTATTTTGCGGCCTCTTCAGCAGGAACTCCCGACTGCATGCCTCCATAGATATCAAGCGTCCTCGATCTTCATGACCTTCCACAAAAGAGAAATGTTAGAAAAATATAGAGGAAACTAATCGACAGAAATTATGCAAACATAATGCATGAAAGAGAAGACCTGTGAATCTTGAAAATATTCAACACAGAAATAACTCAAAATTCAATAAGTAAACAAAGTTGAGTGGTGTCCCCGTCAACAACACCATTTGATGAACGTAAAATTTGCCTCTTTAATAATCAGAGAATGTCGTAGTATAGGAGACAAATTTGGTTGATCAAAAACACAATCTTTGAATGTTGTGGATTATTTTTACTTGGCAAGTCTACCAAGGTCGAATATAGGGACATGAGCTACTCTATCTATTTCTCGAATTCTGATCAATTAAGAGCAAGTGTGAGTTATTTCTCAATTCAGGTCTTCATGCATATCTACAAGGTAAAATGCAGAACATTGCATAAATATGATGCATTCATTTTTTAGTTGATTTTCTGATGCAAATTTATAATGATGCATGAGAGTATGCGAAGATGAATGCAAAACATGTACTAGTTAATTACAAATTTGCCTGAAAAGGTCCTCTTAAATTGAGCAATAGATGAAGAATTGAAATCAGGGTCGAGTTGAGCATAACACTATGAGCAAACATCTATTTATGACAAGGTAATTGAACAAGAGGAATCATCTTAACAATAAAAATTCACTTCATTTAAAATGGTGCCAGATGAGAAAATTAAAACATGTCATGATATAGATGAAGAAACAAGGATCAAAACAATACTAAAATCATGCAATTTGGGTCTAGATGCTCAAGTTATGAAGAAAAACAGTGCAAGGGCATAAATGTAATAAAAATGTAAGAAATAAAGGATAAATATTATAAACAGGTCCCTAGAGGGACTTATTTGCAATTTCAAAAATCACCTGGGGTCTTATGCAATTTTTCCATGGGCGCAGGGGCCTATCTCCAATTTCCATAAGTTCTGAGGGTCTCCTTGTAAAATACCCAGTGCCCACGTGAGACACGCACCTAGGGACCAATATACAAATACCAACACATCCAGGGTCTTAAATGCAATTTACCCAGGCTCTCACATGCTGGGCACGTGAGGAGCCAGGCTCGGGATGCTCAACTGGTTCAGGCCATGTGGTGTCAGGCGGAGGCTCGGAGTGAGGCTTGGAAGATCCGAGCCTCGCGGTTCGTCTGGAGGCTCGGTTACGCCAAGTGTCACCATCGTAGCCGTCCGAACCAGTTGATCGGACGGCATCTGTACCGTCTTGCTCCTCCGCAGATCACCGGAGAAGGCGGAGCTCCGGCGACCTGCTATTTGCTCCTCCGTACTCCGACTGCTCCTCCAATGGTCGATGAAGATGGCTAATGTCCGAGCAAAGATGCTTGGTTGCTGGTGAAGCTCCATCGGTGTCTGGAAGAGCAAGGCAGAGGAGAGTCGTCAGAGAGGAAGCTAGAGATCGGCAAGGCGGCACAAGCTCCGACGATTGAAGAGGGTTGTACCTGCAGAAGTTAGGTGCGAATAGTTGAAGTATGCGAGAGTTATGTGAGTAATTTAGGAGTGAGATGGAGGCCGTGGAGGCAATGGGAGGTGGTGGCCTAAGATCCTTCTATAGCGAGGTAGAGGAGGAAATGGGTCAGAGCGGGGGAGGTTGTGGAGAAGGGGAAAGTGTGTCCAGAGTGGTCAGCGAAGGTCGTGGTTGTGAGGCGAAGCTTAATGGATGGTTAGGCGAAGGTGATATGCGTAGTGTGTGTTATTAATTACGAGAAATGAGGATAAACCGAGAAGGGGTACCTGATCGGAGAGTGGCGATGGTTGAGGATGCGGTCTATATGCGGAGGATCTATTCGACCCTCCGGTCATGGCTCAACCTGGCCGACCTGTCCAGGGAGCTTGTCTATCGCCAGGGAGGCGGAGCGACACGGTGAGTCATCGTGGGTCGACACCGGGGTCGACAACCATCGTCGTCGGCCGAAATTGCCTCCACCTGTCACAAGGAAGGAATGGCAGCTCTGTCGAAGGCCCATGAATGGTGGACGAAGTGGGAAGGAGGCAGAGGAGGTTGTTTTATAGGTGGAGGTGGCCGGGAGTTACGAGTTGGTGAGGCGTTTTCGAATTGTTGTCTGGATGCATGGGAGTGAAGGCGAGGTGCAATGAAGATGGTGCGAGGAAGGCGGATCTGAGGGCTACGGGAAGGAGGCATTTTGATGCGGAAGGGGTGGCTATGGTGCCTTCTAAAATTGGAAGGGGGCGGCTGTGTCGCGAGGTGTGACGGACCAGGCGGGGGAGGCATTTGAGGTAGGAGACGATGTTTGGGTCATTGGATCATATGATCCAACGGTCAGGAAGAGGGCGTTGGCGGAGGGATAATATCAGATCAAAGATCTGATCGAACGGTATGGATCTCGGAGGAGGACGATGACGTGGAGCCGTTGGATCTTGTGATCCAACAGCTTGGATGGAGGCAGGGTTGGATGGCCTTGATCAGATCCTTGGAATCTAATCGAACGGCTGGAAGGTATGCGGAGTTGGGCGGCTAGGATGGAGGTTAGGGTTAGATCCAATGGTGATGATAGATGGCATGACGTGGCGAAAGGATGGTCGTAGGATGAGGGATGGTTTGGCGGTGGAGATGAGGGCGGATATGAGAGGCTGGGATCTGATCAGAGGCAGTGACCGAACGGCTATGGGTGAGGCGAAAATGAACGGTGAGGATCTGGGCGGGGAGTAGAAGATCAGATGACCCAAGATGGGTCGGGTGGCAGAAGAAGGTGTGGCCGTGTGGCGGCTCCAGAGAGCGCCACGCAGCTGCACCAGAAAATTCAAAAAATATGAATTTAAAGAAAAATCCAAAAGAATCAGTTAGAGGTAAAATCAGGGAAAGGTCAAAACATGAAAGTTGTTTGTCTCGATGAGATCTTAAGTTTCATGTTGGACGAAAAGCCAAAAGAGATCATTTGTACAAAAAGTATTTTTGGGGGTATTTTTAAGGGGGTAGAAACATTGATTTTTATCTTTTGAGTTGTTTTTGTATTTTTAGGATTTTTAAGGGTTAATGATATTATGGACAATTGACCTACTAATTTTTAGGGGTTTTCAATGAAAAAATAATTACAGAGTAAATACAATTAATGAGGAATTATTGGTGAATTTTAGTGAATTGATTAAGACATGGCTTTAATTAATGGATTTTAACATGATGAATATGAGATTCATCAGTCATATGATTGTCACAATCTATATTTAGAATGCGACGAAATGACCTAAATGGATTTTCAAAAAAGGAATACAATTAGTATGCACTGATTACAATCTTGTGATTAAAAGTTGAGGGATGAGATGGATTGTTCACCATGAAGATGGTGAACCCTGATATCATTTGAAATTTCTCTTATACATATATAAACATTTATTGATGGGTCTTTGCATAACGGTAGGGTATAGTCTTCTTTACCGATGGTTATACATGAACTGCCCGAAAAAGAGGCTCGGATAAAAACTTAATTTCCATTAGTGAGGACATAGGTGAAGCTCGATGAGACTATGATTATTTTTGTGTTCCATGCATATTTTGTGAGTATTTACTATATATGACTTTTAATCGTCTTAAGAAATTCTAATATAGGATAATGTACAGATCATAAACGTCACTACAGAGCGAACTTTTGGAAATAAATAGACGATGTGTGATCGTTTCTCTATTGGGCATTTAAAGAGAAAAAGGATCAGGCATGTACTGAGTTAGAACTGCAAGTACGCTTTATATTAATGTAAAGATTGCAAAACACAAACAACAACAACAACAGTGTTCCACTCTAGTAAGGATTTATTTCCTATGGAAAACTGATTGCTGGGTCTGCTCTCCATTGGCCGTTAACACTCAAGCTATCACTATGGAGTGTTCCAACCACGGAGGTTTAACCCTCCACATATCTATCATCTATGGCGAAAACTGCGCTATTGCGCGCCGAGATCTATGGGAGCATTTGAGAAGTAACTGCAACAACCATTCGATCCCCTGGCTGGTGTTAGGTGATTTTAATGTGGTCCGATATGCATCGGAAAAAATGGGTGGTCGCCTTCCCGCTACTAAGCCTATGGAAGATTTCAACCATTGTATTGACTCTTGTAGCCTTCTCGAGCTGGAGTCCTCTGGTAATGATTGGTCCTGGTCGAACTCCTCTATTGGTTCTTCCAGGATTGTGGCAAGGCTTGATCGTGCGCTGGGGAATGGGGCCTGGCTGTCGGCCTTCCCTGACGCGAAGCTTGTTTACTCTCCTATCCATTCGAGCGACCACCTCCTCCTCAGCGTTGGGTTGTCTCCATGTGCAAGTCGCCCTAAACCTTTCAGATTCTTCGACTACTGGGCTTCGCGGCCTGGCTATATGGATGTTGTTGACAGAGGGTGGGGAGTCCCGGTCGGCGGGAACCTGTTGTTCTGCTTGGCCCGTAAATTGAAGAATGTCAAGGACTCCCTTAAGGTTTGGGCTACCAAACTAGCCAATGTTTTTGATGATGTGAAAGTTGCGGAACGTTTTCTGCATTGCATCAACGACGCTTTAGCCATTGAACCCCTTGATCCTTGCCTTGCGCACTTGGAATCTGGTGTAAAGCGGCATCTTGACGATTTGGAATCGAACCTTGAATGGGCTTGGAAACAGAAAAGCCGCATTAATTGGCTAAAGATGGGAGACCGTAACACAAGGTTTTTCCATTTGGAGGCTAAAATGCGAAACTCCAAAAATCATATTTGCTCCCTCATTAATGCTCAGGGCAGGACTATTGACAGGCCACATGAGGTCTCCGAAGCGGCGTTGAACCATTACATCGGCCTCCTTGGTCCTGAGACCCCACGGCCCACCTTGGTTGCTCCTCCGCACCCGAAGCGGGTGCTCTCACCTGCTGCAAGCTCCTGGTTAGTCAGACCTTTCTCTCTTGACGAGATTTGGAGCGCGCTGCGGGGGCTTCCTTCCTCTAAGGTGCCTGGCCCTGATGGGTTTAATGTGGGCTTTTTCAAGCGTCATTGGACTATGGTCTAAGAGGCAATATGCTCGGCGATCAACTTCCTCTACTGTGGAGGTAATATGGTCATGCAAGTGAATCATATTTTTCTAACTCTCGTCCCTAAAGTTAGATCGCCTACTACTATGGGGGACTTTCGCCCTATCTCATGCTGCAATGTAATCTACAAAATCTTTGCCAAGTTGCTGGCCTCCAGGCTTGGGGTGGTTCTCCCCCACCTGATCTCCCAGAATCAAACCGCGTTTATCAAAGGCAGATCAATCGGCGACAACTCTAGGCTTGCGCAAGAGATTCTGAAGGATTTTGAGCGTCGTGGGAGCTCAAACAAGGCATGCCTCAAGATCGATCTATCCAAGGCCTTCGACTCTGTGGAGCACTCCTTCTTGCTTAATGCTTTGCGGGCTATGGGTTTCTGTGAAAAGTGGATTTCATGGATTGAAACTTGCATAACCACCACCTCATTCTCTATTTTGGTGAATGGATCCCCGTTCGGGCTCTTCAAGGGGTCCAGGGGGTTGAGGCAGGGTGACCCCCTGAGCCCCCTTCTCTTTACGGTGGCTATGGAGTCTCTCTCGTGCATGGTTGATATGGCCGTTGTGGGCGGGCGACTTCAGCCGCTGGGGAGAGGGCGCGCAGTCGCGCCATCTCACCTAATTTATGCTGATGACCTCCTGTTCTTTTGCAAGGGTAACTTGCGCTCCCTCCTGGCCCTTAAAGACATTCTAAGCTCATTTCACGCTACCTCTGGCTTGTCTCTCAATGCGAAGAAGAGTAGGATCTTCCGCCCTAAGTGCTCCCCAAACGACTTCTCTGTTACCCTCAGGCTTGGCATTCTCCGGTAGGCGCTCCCAACTACTTATCTTGGTCTGCCACTCGGTTCTGGTTCTAGATCATATAATGGTTGTGTTGCTCTGGTGGATAGGGTGAGGGCTTTGCTTGCAGGCTGGAAGGCAAAGTCCCTCTCGCTAGCCGGCCGTATTCAATTGATTAACTCTGTTATTAGAGGCGTTGTTCTATACTGGATTGCAGGTTCTTTTATCCCCTCGGAAGTGGCTCGAAAAATTGATGGTTTATGTGCTGACTTCGTGTGGAGCTTCGGTAGACATGATGTTGCTTGGGAAAAGATTTGCCTCCCGAAATTGGAGGGTGGCCTTGGTATTAAATCACTCATCTCTCTTCGGGATGCTATGGTTGCTGATTGGGCATGGACTCTTCTTTCCTCTGATACCTCAATATGGGCCTTTTATATGAGAAGAAAATTACTCCATGATAAGTCTTTTTGGGAGATTCAGCCTGCCAGAGGTGACTCTAAAATTTGGAGGGCTATTTTGTTGGCTAGAGGATCTATTCGGCAGGCGATAAGTGGTGATGCCCCTCCATACAAGTGGGTACATTCCCCTACAGGCTTCTCCTTCTCCAACGCCTTTGAGCTCCTCCGACCACGCGGGCAATGCCCCATCTGGGCTGCTACTGTTTGGGCTAAAGGATCAATGCCAAAGTTCTCTTGTGCCCTCTATCGAGCTATTCTTAATAGGCTGCCCACCACTGATTGTCTTGCCTCTTGGGGTGTTCGTGTTCATTCGGTCTACTACCTGTGCTCCGTTGCTCTGGAATCCCATGCTCACTTATTTTTTGAATGTCCCTATGCTTGGAAGATCTGGGGTGAGGCCTGTGCTGCTCTTGGACTTCCACAACCTACCCCCAAGCCCCTTGTGGACACGGTTTGCTGGATTTCTTCGCAGCCTGACCCATATGCTAAAAACTACCTAAGCAAGCTCATTGGCCTGGTTGTTTGGAGCATCTGGAACGAAAGAAACCTTAGATGGACTACTGGACGTGCCAATAGCGAGGGCCACACCCTCCAGCAAATTTTTGGAACAGCTGCTATACTATGGAACAACGAAGGGGCCTGAGAGTTTTTGTATCCTCTGGGCTCCTTACAATTTTCTGATTTTCTTTCTTTTGTAACTGACTTGGTATAGTCTTCTCCTCTTTTGACCATCTTGGCCTTTGTATACCAATTTTTGTCTAGCAATACAAAGTTTACTTACTTATAAAAAAAACAACAACAACAACAAAGCCTTTTCCCACAATTAAGTAGGGTCGGTTACATGGATTCTTCGCCTCCATTCAGATCTATCTTGGGTCAATCTCGGACTTATATCCAAAAAACTAAGATCCCTTCGTATAGTCTCTTCCCAACACTTCTTGGGCCGTCCTCGCCCTCTCTTAGCCGGCTCGACATCCCACCACTCGTATCTCCTAACCGGTGCATCAGTTGACCTTCTTTGCAAATGACCAAACCATCTTAAGCGATTTTCTCGCATCTTATCCTTGATCGGAGCTACACCAACTTTCTTTCTGATTGCATCATTCCGAATCCGATCTTTACGTGTATGTCCACACATCCATCTTAGCATTTTCATTTCTACTACATCCATTCTCTGCACGTGTCTATGGTTCACAGGCCAACATTCAGAACCATAAAGCATAGCAGGTCTCACGGCTGCTTTTTAAAACTTTCCTTTAATTTTTAAAGGAATTTTCTTATCATAGAGAACAGCGGAGGCTCCTCTCCACTTTAGCCAGCCTGCATTTATTCTATTAGTAACATCTCCATCAATTTCCCCATCATGTTGCAAAATAGATCCCAGATATCTAAAAGAATCTCTCTTCTGAATGTTATCGTCACCAATCTTCACCTCGATTCCTTCACCATTGCTTGCATCAAAGGTGCATTCCATATATTCCGTCTTAGCCCTACTTATACGAATACCTTTAGTCTCCAATGCATGTCTCCAAACCTCAAGCTTCTCATTTACTTCATCTTTAGTCTCGTCAATCAACACAATATCATCAGCAAATAACATACATCAAGGTAACTCATCCTAAATGTGACTTGTCAACTCGTCCATAATCAAAGTAAAAAAGAAATGGACTCAAAGCTGAACCTTGATGTAAACCAATGTTGATATCAAAATAGTCAGTCTTCCCCGTCGGGGTCCTTACACAAGATAAAGCCCTATCATACATATCCTTTATGAGATTAATGTATAGGACATGTACTTTTCTCTTCTCCAAAACTCTCCACAGTATCTCTCGTGGGACGGAATCATAAGCCTTCTCCAAATCAATAAAAATCATATGGAGATTCTTCCTTTTAGCTCTATAAATCTCCATTGTTCTCCTCAGCAAATGGATGGCTTCAATAGTTGAGCGACCTGGCATGAATCCGAATTGGTTTTCTTTTATTTGGGAAACTTGTCTTAACCTTCTTTCGATCACACATTCCCAAATTTTCATAGTGTGACTCATCAGCTTGATACCTCTGTAATTTGAACAATTTTGAATGTCTCCTTTGTTCTTATAAAGAGGCACCACGATACTCCTCCTTCAATCTTCAGGCATAAAGATTGCAAAACACAATGATTTTAAAAAGGCTGGAGATGACCATTTATCTAGGACAATAAAACTAAGAGATATTTACACTTATAATTATGTACAATCATAACTCTGCATAATCGTGAATTATACGAGAAACTTTAGATAATTACACCGACTCATACTCATAACACTATAACAGTTTAATACGTTAACTCGACCACACAACATAATTAATCTAGCTCATATCCAGCTGTTACGAATTAAACAAAAAAAACACCCCTCACCCCTCCATTCACCCCCCCCCCCTCCGACCACCGCCAACTTCCTCCCCCTCCTCCCGCTGCCAACGAACCTCCCCCAAGTGTCCCTGTTGAACCCGATTCCGACGAGGTCGTCGGAGGTGTTCGACGAGAGCTTGCAGGTGGAGGAAGGGAAGGAGGTCGGCGGGGGGTGTGTGGCTGGCTAAAGGAGGGGGCGATCTCTTTCTTATGAAAAACGGGACTAAATGTGAAATATTTGATAGTTAACAGGAAATCGAATGGAAGTTAACACGGTGTTATGGATGTAATTCATAATTACGTGGAATTATAATTATAATGACGAAATTATCCGACGGTTTTATGGATGTAAACAGTTAAATACTAATTAGGGATTTGGATGTAATTCATAATTACACGGAATTATAATTATAATTACGAAATCATTCGATGTAAGTATCCTTAAAATTAATGGAAATACTATGTGAATTAGGCCTCTCGGATGGAGAGTATGAGAAGGGAAGCTCGAGTGCAATAAAAGTGATGAAGTTGATTGTTATGAGAATAATATTAATGAATGAGATGGGAGTTGTATGGTGATTGGACATCGAGAATCAAATCGAAGGTCCAGATCTCGATGTAAATAAGTTGTACGAATCTTGTAAGACTGTACAGGAACCACTCTTTATAAATGGATGTAAGAGGAGTCCTTTACAATTTCTGGCAAAGGCTGTTTCATATTAAGGTGATCATCCGAGCAACACCGAAGTGCATCTCTGCTGTGTTGCAAACTTTTTAGAGATTTATTCGTTGAGTTAGACTGTACTACAAAGAGTTGGTACGGTGTAAAATAGGAATTCTATGTCCTCGACAATGAAGCAAATTTGATAACACCAAGAATAATCGAATCACATTGAAGATGACCTCGACAATAGTCCATATCATGAGTACAGGAATTGCCAAGAATGTCTAATTATTTCATTTTGGATAGAATCCTGATAATAACATTAACCTTTGGTTTTATTGTAACGTCCGAGTTTAGGTCCTCAGTCTGTTATCAAGGAAAACTGGCCTTGATAACTTGTTGGGTTCGGGTTCAAATGAATCCATTGACAACCACTCAAAATGCTTAAGCCCAAGTTGTAGTCACCATCACTTATAAATCACACCCACACTTCGTGAGTTTTATATGTGACATTATGTTTTGGGGGTATGGGTGTTACAACCTCTCCCACTTATATTCGCAACGTCCTCGTTGCGATATGGCTCGTCACTTTTCCCCGTGACAGTGGCAGCTGCACGCTCCGGGTAGTCATTTTCTCCTACCTCTTTGTAGGGGTAGCTCCACCTCTTGGGTAGCCATTTCCACTATCAGAGGAAAATTAGCTCTGATACCATTTGTAATGTCCAGAGCTTAGGTCCCCGATCCGTTATCGAGGAAAACTGATCCTGACAACTTGTTGGGTTCGACCCAAATTGGAACCGATGACAACCACCCAAAATAGTTAAGCTCAAGTTGTCAAGTAGTAATCCCCATCACTTATAACTCACTCTCACACTTTGTGAGTTTTAGATGTGGAACTATGTTTGGGGGTATGGGTGTTACAACATCAATTGGTCCATTTGGACCCAAATCCAACAAGTTGTCTAGGCTAGTTTTCCTCGATAACGGACCAGGGATCTAAGCTCAGGACGTTGCAAATGATATCAAAGCCAATTTCCCTCTGATAGTGGAAAGAGCAACCTGAGAGGTGGAGCCGCTACTACAAAGAGGTTGGAGGAAATAGCTACCCAGAGCGTGCAGCCGCCACTGCCACTAGGAATATGTGATGGACCATGTCGCAACGAGAGCGTTGCGAATATAAGTAGGGGAGGTAGTGACACACATACCCCCCAAACATAGTGCCACATCTAAAACTCACGAAGTGTGGGTGTGGTTTATAAGTGGTGAGGATTACACTTGACAACTCAGACTTAAGCATTTTTTGTAGTTGTCATCGGGTCCATTTGGGCTCGAACCCTACAAGTTGTGGGACCAGTTTTCCTCGATAACGGACCGGAGACCTAAGCCTAAGACGTTACAAATGATATCAGAGCCAATTTCCCTCTGATAGTGGAAAGGGCTACCCGAGAGGTGGAGCCGTCCCTACAAAAGATAGGAGAAAATGGCTACCCAGAGCGTGCAACCGCCACTATCGCTGGGAATAAGTGATGGGTCATGTTGCAACGAGTTTGTTGCGAATATAAGTGAGGGAGGTTGTAACACCCATACCCCCAAACATAATCTCATAACTAAAACTCACAAAGTGTGAGAGTGGATTATAAGTGATGATGATTACTACTTGACAACTAGAGTTTAAGCATTTTGGGTGGTAGTCATTGGGTCCAATTTAGGCAGAAGCCAACAAGTTGTCAATGCCAGTTTTCCTCGATAACGGACCGGAAACCTAAACTCGACACGTTACACTTATTTTATGGAGAATTATGCTGATATTAAGTTCGTAAAACGACACATAATATTTCTTCGTGCATCATGTGATTTTTCACTATGCTCGGTATAGAAGTTGTCGGCATGACATCTTCATATCACCCAGATCGGTGCTTGAGGTAACCACTATTATTTATATGTCTCTATTTATATAGAGATTAATTAGATTGCCCTAAGGAGGCAATCAATGTGCTATATTGTCATTTTTTTCATCAATATATTCGTATAATATGTCATTTCAATTTCGTCAGAAATGACGGCTCTTATGCCCTCCATCTAGAATATGTAATTTTAACGATTTTAGAATTATTGTAATCAACATGTTCTGCATGGAAAGTATAAGAGTCTTTATTTTTGATGAAATCGAAATGACATATTAGATGGATATAATTATGAAATTATAGGGGTTGTCACAATGACGATGGTACATCCGGTGATGTTGGTGAACTATAGGCTATCACTTGATTTTACCATCTTTTCTTTTTCGTGTTTTTAGTTCTGAATCAATTTTCTTCTTCTTCGGAACTGTATACTGACCCGAAATTCTTTCATTATATGTTTTCGTACTTGTTTGCATTCTTGTCTAATATGTCATTTGATTGTGAGCTTAGTTGAGAATGTCATGCGAATGGAGTCTAGATTGTGTTATGGTGTGCTCATGCATGAAGATGGGTGGTCGAAGACTTTGCTATCCGGTAGATATACTTGGAGTGTTTTGTTCATCTTATTGGATATACTTGAAATGAAATCAAGGTTGAAGAAGAGTGTGACATTGTCTATAGAGGTGGAATTTATCACTGCTTCAGAAGTAAGTAAAGAACTCTTATATATGGGGATGTCAACGGCTCGAGATTGAGACGACTATCAATATTCCCAAACCCTACTCATTTATAAAATCATTTCCTGTACCCAGCCATTTATCGAATAGTAATTTGTAGAAGGTATCGATATACCCGAGGGATACCCATCCAATGAGTACCAACCTATACAATATAGTATAATCTTAAGCTATTCATAAATGTACACAATATTTTCATAAATAGATTAAACAGAAGGGCATCATGTAATATGATGGTATAAAAGGACGTGAAATGTGTCGGAAATATTGAAAAGTTATCTACTAGAAGTTTAATTTTTTTGGGTTGATAATTTTTATTTATTGAAAATAAAAATGATAGATGAATATGGATCAATGGATGGAGAGGAGAAGATAGAACCGAATGTTTATATATATGTAGATTGATTAGATATGGATTGGATTTGACTAGTTTGACTAAAACGCAATGCATACATCTATATTTATATGTATTTTTGTTCGGTTTCGGGGTAGGTTCGAGTTTGAGTACCCACAATGAAATATCAAACATGTTCCCACACACACATAGATAGTAAATTTAAAATTCAAACCCATCCAAAAGTAAATGGGATTGGTTTCGAAATCCTTAAATATGACGGGTTCATGTGGGATACCCAATGGGTAGATCCAGATCAATATCCCTACTTATGGATGAGGAAATTCATTGAGATAGAGGTATATATCCTTTATTGTGATAGTCAGAAAGTGATTCACTTCGGTAAGAACTCTACTTTTCATGTAAGGTCAAAACACATCATTGTTAGATATTATTAGATACATGAATGTCAAAATTAAAGTAATTTGTACTTGGTAAGATCCACACACATGATAATGCTATGATATGATGACAAAGTCTTTGACGTTCGAGACATTAAAAAGGTATTTGCCGATAAAATGTTTAAAAGATGATGCTTCACTATATGTTAGTGAAGAAGACAATTATAAGCTAAGGTATCCTTCCGTATATAAATTTATCTTAATTTGGATCAATCATGGTCCTAATGGATATTTAGTGAAGAAGACAATTATAAGGTAGGTATCCTTCCATATATGGATTTATCTTAATTTGGACCAATCATAGTCCTAATGGATATTTGAATTGATAGCATTCAAACATGGATTCACAAATATTAAATTTGGTATTGGTTGATGAATCTCATGATTCCTTGATTCCATTTTTGATTAATTGATTAATTAAAGATATTTTGGTGAACGCACCCAATGACTCTCCATGAATGAACTATAAATAGAGAAGAGGGGGTGTATTAACACAAGTTCTTACAAGCTCTCAGGGCATAAGAAAGAAATCAGAGAGAGAGAGAAGGAGGACGTTTGCAGATATCGCACCAAAGTTTGCAGGGAGTGGTCGTTGGAGTTGTTACTCTCCAGTATTCTGAAGTTTGGAAGTATACTTATCTGCTCGGTGATATTTATCCTCTCAGCTTTTGTCCATGTTTGATGATATATAAGATTGGTTTTGTGTGAGCCCTAATCATAGTACTTGGTTTTGTAGCTTGATAACCATAAGGTTTTTACTCTCACATTGGGATTTTCCAAATTAAAATTCTTTCCACATACGTAAATTGATTTTTGCGATAGGATTTTATTAGCGGTTATAGTTAGATTTGATATCTTTGCAGGTTACGTTTATCAATTTTATTTTTTGCACAATTCAATTGATCTAATATAATATATGATCCGAATACTTGTCGCTCCCCCTCTTCCACTCCGTGCTGTCCTCATAGACGTAGGGGTGTTTGTTCACGCAACACTAGAGAAAACTCGAAAGTTGGCACTTGTTTTTTGGAAAGAGCGAGAAGTAGGGATTTATGTCAAGACGCCATTCAACACTATACACTACTCTAGTTCTTATTTTCACTAGTTTATAAAAATGAAAGGCGGTTGATTTGAATCAATTGGAAAATTCATTTTGAATTGAGATTCGGATACTTTAAAAATAATCCAAATCAAATCTATAGACATATTCAACGATATTCGAATCGATAAGCATCCCTAACTTGAAGAGTACAACAAGATTAGAGCCTACGCGAGACCACTACTACTGTGCAGCTTCGTTTGTTATGAGTGAGAAACCATCGCGAAATTGTATCAGTTCATGCTCGTTGGCCTCTAAGTTAATTAAACATGTGATATTGAGGGCATTGACTGAGATTAGCAACATTGGTAATCGATATCAAAATAAAAGCTATTATGAAAAGCAAGCAAGTAGACGCGTAGTATCCAATAAATAATAACTGTAAATTCTCTTAATTTAATTATCTTACTCTGGTTAGATTTATGGAATCGTGTAATCGACGTGTGCGTGCCTAATCTCGTCAAACAAGACGCAACAGCATCTTTACCATTTTATATTCCTCTTTCTTAATTATAAGGACAGAAAATATTTGGGAATTGAAGAAGAGCACTCCAGTCACAAGCCTTGGAAAAGGACAGATTCGAAGTAAACTTTTATTCGAGTCGCTTCTCCGTCTTCTTTAAAAACTCGAATAGGAGAGAGACAAATTCTTGTCATGGCTGATGACTGATATAAGTTCTTAAATGTCGTACAATTTAAAAAAACGATAGAAAAAAAACAGTGGAATCAAATATCAAATAAAGAAGGACCTACCTATTTTAAATTGAAAGAGATGGGCTATTATTAATTGAGGTATAGCCGCGAGTCTAAGTTAATTCCACGAACAGTCGCCCCTATCTTTTCCCTGCATACATACATATATAGAGAGAGAGAGGAGTGATCCTGTCACGTCCCGAATCTCGAACCATAGGAGAAATTGCGGAAGCATCAAAAGACAATGAATTTTTTTCGAGTCCAGGAATGAAACAAAATTTCAATAATCCATAAATAACTTTGAGAGTGCCCTACATAATGGAAGAATAACGGAAATTAACCAATAAATAAATATTCATCAAATCTGAACTACAGAAATAAAATTAAACAAGTCTATTCGTACAATAACTTAAGAGGCTAGAAAATATCAATGACTCTTCAATCCAGCCGACGACCAACTCTCTTACTTTCCTCTAAACTGCAAGGTTGTAATTCAATATTAGTCAAACGAAATTGACTAAGTATGCACCAAAAATTTACGAGACATACCATCATAATCATATACAATGAGTAGTAAAGAATAATACGATGATATTTCCATATATTAAAGATTATAAATCAATAAAAAAACAATAAACTATAACAAGACTTTTTCCATTATACAAATCATCATGGGATAACAATGACAATTCAATATATTATGAATATGCGAATACTGAGGTTGTAATGCAATACGGTAGGCAACTTCTCCTACCCTATCCAATATCTCAAAAGGACCAATGTATCTTGGACTAAGTTTCCCTTTTCGACCAAATCTCAATACACCACGGGTCGGAGAAATCTTGAGCAAAACACGATCGCCAACTGCAAATTCTAGTTCTCTACGACGGTTATCCACATAGCTCTTTTGTCTACTTTGAGCTATTAATAGCCTCTTCTTAATCAGGTCAATCTTATCAGTACACTTCTGCACAAGTTCCGATCCGAGCAATCCTCTTTCACCTACCTCACTCCAACAAAGAGGAGATCTGCATGTTCTCCCGTAGAGAGTCTCATATGGAGTCATTCCAATGCTAACCTGATAACTATTGTTAAGTGGAAGACTCTCATCCCATCTGTGGGCATAATCTAATGAACATGCCCTAAACATATCCTCAAGAACCTGAATAGTTCTTTCCGATTGACCATAGGTCTGGGGATGGAAAGCATTACTAAACTTCAGCTTTGTACCGAAAGCCTCGTGAAGTTCTTTTTCCGAAATATTCTTGTGAATGTTGGATCTCGGTCAGACACAATAGATACCGATATACCATGAAGCTTCACAATATTATTCATATACAAATTAGCTAAACTCGCAACTGATTCCTTTTTCTTCATTGGTAAGAAATGGGAAGATTTCGTCAATCTATCCACGATTACCCAAATAACATCATAATGAGTTGCATCGGTCTTCGGAAGACTCATCACAAAGTCCATGGTGATATGTTCCCATTTCCATCTTGGAACCTCCAACTGATCCAATAGTCCAGCTGGTCTTTGATGCTCAGCTTTAATTTGTTGATACACCAAACATCGAGAAATGAATTATGCAATTTCCTTTTTCATATTTTTCCACCAAAAATTCCGTTGGAGATTCTTGTACATCTTTGTACTTCCCAGATGTACAGTATATCAGGAGCGATGGGCTTCATCTGGAATCTCATCTTCAACTCTGCCTGAGAAGGAACCCATAAGCGATTCCTGAATCTGATACCACCATCAGTAGCAATGAAGAATTCTGAACCTTCCCTTTGACTCTTCTCAGCTAGAACATGATACTCACGATCTTCTTTATGAGATCTCAATACTTTCTCTACTATTTCAGAATGTATCTGTATGCTAGACAAGATAATCTTGTCGCCTTTCTTGAAAGGATTCCAAGAAACAAAGTCATCAATCAACTTCCACTTTTTGATCATCAAGCTAGCTGACAAGACATAGCCCTTTCGGCTTAAAGCATCAGCCACATCATTTGCTTTACCTGGATGATAAGCAATTAAAAGTCATAATCTTTAAGGAATTCCATCCATCTCCTTTGACACATATTCAAATTTTTTTGAGAAAAGATGTATTTGAAGCTTTTATGATCAGAGAAGACCCCAAATTTTTCACCATAAAGATAGTGATGCCAAATCTTTAAGGCAAACACCACAGCATCAAGGTCTAGATCATGCGTAGGATACTTTCTTTTCACGAATCTTTAGCTGCCTTGAAGCATAAGCTACAACTTTTTCATTCTGCATCAACACACAACCCAAGCCATTCAGGGATGCATCAATATAGATGACGAAACCTCCATTACCTGAGGGTAATGTCAAGATAGGAGCGGTGGTCAACCTTCTCTTCAATTCTTGAAAGTTGTGTTCACATGCAGAAGACCATTCAAACTTTGTTCCTTTTCCAGTCAATTTGGTAAGAGGAAGTGAAATCTTTGAGAAATCACGAATGAATCTACGATAATACCCTGCTAAATCAAGAAAGCTTCTAATTTCTGATACACTCTTTGGTTGCTTCCATTCTGAGACTACCTCGACTTTGACTGGATCAACAAAAATCCCATCCTTGGAAATAATGTGGCCAAGGAACATGATCTTTTCTAATCAGAATTCACACTTGGAGAATTTAACATAAAGTTAGTTCTGCCTCAGAGTCTCCAATACGATTCTCAAGTGCTCCTCATGTTGCTCAATATTCTGAGAATAAACAAGAATATCGTCCACAAAAACAATGACAAAGTGATCTAAGAATGGTCAAAAGACCCGATTCATAAGATCTATAAAATCAGCGGGAGCATTAGTCAATCCAAACGGCATCATACAAAATTCATAATACCCATAGCGTATTCGGAAAGCAGTCTTCGAGATATCCTCCTCTCGAATCCTCAGTTGATGATAACCATATCGCAAATCAATCTTCGAGAAGACCCTTGCTAATTGGAGTTGATCAAATAAATCATCTATCCGTGGTAACGGATATTTATTGTTTACAGTTACCCGATTCAACATTCGATAATCAATGGATAAGCGAAGTGATCCATCTTTTTTTCTAACAAATAAAACAGGTGCACCCCATGGTGACACATTGGGCCTGATAAATCCCAAATCAAGCAACTCTTCAAGTTGTTTCTTTAATTCCACTAGCTCGGCAGGAGTCATACGATATGGTGCCTTGGATATTGGTACAGTTCCAGGAACTAGCTCAATAGTGAAATCAATCTCTCGATGAGGTGGGGTCCAGGCAATTCTTCTGGAAAAACATCAGGAAACTTCCAAACGGCATAGAGATCAGATAAAGATACGATTAATGACTCAACCCTAATAATACTAGCAAGATAGGCTTTTCACCCTTTTAAGATCATGCAATGTGCCATCATGGGAGAAATGATGCACTGCTCAGAGGCGACACCATGCCCTTTAATGATGATACCTAGAATTTGATGGCTTGCAATGATCACCCTCTTCTTACAACAGTCGATAATACAATGATATCGAGATAGCCAATCCATCCCGAGGATAATGTCGAAGTCTATCATCTTCATGACAATGAGGTCACTAGGCAGCTCATGACCCTCAATTATCAATGGAACATCTTGAATATACTCCAATGCTTTGTCTTTTTCACCCATAGGTGTGGTGACTATTAGATCAATATCTAAAAGTCTAGGTTTGGCATCCATGCTTTTTACTAAAGCCTCAGAAATAAATATATGTGTAGCATCAATATCAAAAAGAATCTTTGCATGCAAATTATCAAAAAGAAGGGTACCTTCGATGACCTTGTCCTCCTTAGCAGCATCATCCCCAGTGGTAAGAGCATAAACTCAAGCATGAACCTTTGGCTTTTGATCTTGTCCTTGAGTTTCAGACACTGACCATTCTTGAGACAGCATTCTCCAAGAAGGAAACGATGACAGAAAGAGCATTCAGAAAATCTGTCTTGCCTTGGCTTGGAGGATTGCTTCTTCTTCTGATAATTTTTGAATAATTTGGACTTTCCAAATCGATCCTTCCGATCATTGCACGGCTTCTCCTCCTTTCTTCGCAAGAAATCATGCTCCATGGTGGTAGCACTTGCTAGGGCATCCTCCATGGTCTTCGGCACGCCGGAAAGAACCTTCGATCTTAAAGCAGGGTGAAGTCCCTCGATGAACTTCTGAGTCATTCGATATTCATCTGGACAAATGTGGGGAGCATACTTCAGTAAACGATGAAACTTGTTATTATATTCAACAACATTCAAATCTCACTGCTTCAGATTAATAAACTCTTGCTCCTTAATCAACTGCAAAGTGCATTGGAATATACTGCTCACGGAAGAGTTTAACGAACTCATCCCACAGAATAATCTCTCCTTTTTCAAATTTCTGCAACTGACAACTGATCCACTAGTCCTTAGCATGACCTTTCAGTTGATGAGTAGCAAAGGAGACCTTGCTATGATCCGGACATCTGATTGCATCAAACAATTTTTATATCTCCTCCAGCCATCGATCTGCTACCTCAGCATCCACTACACCTTCAAAGCTAAGGGGGTTCACCTTTAAGAATCTCTCAAAGGTGACTTCATCCCGACGCTCCTCACGAAGTCGCCTTTCTCTATCAAGATGCCTCTCGCGACATCTCTGATCCTTGTCCTTGTACTGGTGGTGATCAACTTGATCGCGAATTAGTTGGGAGAGCTCTTCGATCGTCTTCATTAATTGACATTCTGGGCTGCCAAATCCAGGGAACGACGACTCCTCTTACGGTTTGAGACGGTCAACATCTACAAATAACGACGATAAATTAGTCAGCTATTTCAAACATAACTATAAATATTATAATTCATCCTAAAGTCGGATAATATTCCTTTAATCTTCCATTTGGCTATGATACCATGTTGTAACATCCCGGATCTCGAAACATGGAAGCAATTGCGAAAACATCCCAAGACAATGAATTTTTTTCGAGTCCAGGAGAGAGACAAAATTTCAATAATCCATAAATAACTTTCAGAGTGCCATAAAATAATGGAACAATAAAAGAAATTAACCAACAAATAAATACTCATCAAGTCTAAACTATATAATAAAATTAAATAAGTCTATCCGTACAATGACTTAAGAGGCTAGAAAATATCAATGACTCTTCAATTCAGCCGACGACCAACCCTCTTGCTTTCCTCTAAGCTAAAAGGTTGTAATTCAATATTAGTCAAACGGATTTGACTAAGTATACACCAATAATTTACGAGATATACCATCATAATCATATACAATGAGTAGTAAAGAATAATACGATGATAATTCCATATATTAAGGATTATAAATCAATAAATAAACAATAAACTATAAAAAGACTTTTTCAATTATGCAAATCATCATGGGATAACAATAACAATTCAATAAATTTCCTTAAATATCACAAATTTTTTGACCATAATGTCAATATCCATATCAAATATAAATCAATACCATCTGCCGACACCGGGCAACCCGAGCTTGGATAGAAGCCATCCCGTTCCCTTAAATCAAAATCTTAAAACTAAAATAAATATCAATACGTGTCTCCTATCCAAACCCCAATGTAATGGACATCAGTACTGAGTCAACCACCGTAGCGGAAAATGTTTGGAAGTAGTTTAGGATTACCCGCCTACAATGGTCAATTGGCGGAATTAACCGTCCGCTCGGCACCCGACCAGGTCAAAGTCCAACAATAAACATTGTCTACTCCCTCACAATGATGGTGTCAAAATCAATGATAATTTTCCAATAAAATATTTGAATTTCAAAAAAATACAATTTAACCTATATATCAAAAGGTAATAATGTATCTATCTCTTTATATTTAACAACTAATAAGTAGATAGGCATTATGACTAATTATCAATTCAACAATTGATTATCTAGAGTTTAAACACATAAATATAATCAAAGCATCTTAAAGAGATAAAATAAAATCAACATTCCAATAGCTAATAAAATCCAAAGTGGGGTATAAATAACAATGGTATGCGACATAAATTAATGTACATACCTCAATAAGAAACCAATAAATATTGATCTGTATGACTCTCCGTCCACAGAAATCAACTGTCACCTAAATCAAAAGGAATGTATTCAATACGACACCCTATCCTAAATACAAATCATCATTACCCAATCCCAAACCTTTATTATTATTTTTTAAATCTTTTTTCTGGTCAAGTCTATATTAATTGTTTAATTTTATCAAGATATCATAAATGTTTGGATACTCAGACCTAATCAATGGTAAACATTAGATAAGCTTTTATCTTGAAATTACAGTTACACGGATAAGACCCATAACTATTATTATTATTAATTTAATTTTAATATATATATATTTAAACTTCTACATTTTGTACGTATGGTTATTTTATTTTATTTTCAAACAAACTGCAACTTTAGCCAAAAAAAAAAATAAATAGGTAGGCTCTCTTACGGAATATCGTTTTCTTTTTTTAAAAAAACAAACTTGATTCAATTTGTTTCGGAAAAAGGGATATACTGATTTATACTTATCCATTTCTTATGCCATTAATTTAGTCTGATTAACCATTCCGTAAATATGTCAAGTATTGTGTAATTTCACTGCCAACTTTCCCTTGAATACACGTTGTGCAAAAAAATTAAACAAAACAAAATACTTAAATTATATAAGAATTACTATAGGGGCTGATATATACTCTCAATCATCAAGATTTTATCATTTATTTTGTAATTGTATGATTAACATAAACCCTCAAACTTAATCAATCCATGTGTGAGAAAAAGGATATTAGGAGGTTAATATGTTTAATTATCCGAACTCGATCGTCTGCGCAAAACCATTAAAAAAAGTTGGCAATTGAAATTATTATTAAACTTTTTACAACACGCAAAACACAACAACAAGATTTCATAAAAAAATACCTAGATGCAGGTTTCCTCCTTCGGATCTGATCACATGAATCCACAGACTACATGTAATTGGTCTCGATACGATGAAATTGGAAGGCGAAGAACACCGAGAGGATGGTAGATTTTTTTTTGTAAATTGTAGAGGGTGAGACGGAGAGACCCATTATGCTATAGTTTAAAAAGGCATTCAAGGTATTAAAAACCGGACCGGACACTGAACCGGTTAGTCTTCGGTTTGGTCCGACCGGGTCGGACCGTCGGTCCAAACCGGTCGGACTGGTGATGATGTCAGCATGACATCATCATTCATATCGACTCGGAAAAAACCGGACCGGGCTTAATTTACTGGTCGGACCGGTCGAACCGGTTTTTTGAACCGATAAAACCAGATAGATATATGTAAATATGTATTTATATATCAATGAAATAATCATTTAAAATGTCAAATCTTTCAATATAAAAACATGATTGTCTATTTTGCATAAAGCTCTACAAAGGTAGTCACAATTTCTAGCATTATATACGAATATAATATTGTAATAATTTATTTATAGTTGCTTTAGAAAATTACCCCAAGAAAGTAGTGGCACAAGTTATATTCCAAAAAAGAGAGGGATGTAACTGAAATTGTAGAATTTAAGAAGGGTACAAGTGATAAAAACCCTATTATTTCATTATTTAAACCTTTATTTTAAAAAATATACTAAACCATCAAATCCGGGTCAATCCGGGTCAACCCGGTCCAACCGCCCGGGTCAACCCGGTCCGACCACCGGTCTGACCCGGTTTTTTATTTTCTTTTTTAAAAAAATTAATTACCTAAAACCGGCCGAACCGACCGGGTCGGGGCCGGTTCCCGGTCCAACCGGTCCGACCGGCCGGTCCGGTCCGGTTTTTTAAACCCTGCACGTAACAAACTTAATGGGATGAGATTTAACGACTAAGAAATTAAAATAAAAAATATTATATACATAACAGATTGTCGTTTTCATCGGCATGTTTTTTTTGAATTTTTTTTCTTATCCTTTGAACGACACCCATTGTTCAATAGTTTTTAAAAATCTTTGATCTGTTATGGATTTTAACTGTTTTCTTATTTGATATTAAATCTTCTTTTTTTTCTTTGAATGACTATGACATTTCAACCGTTTAGTTTTTTTAATTTTGTTTATAAGATTTTATCCTATGATATTATTCGATTTTTATCAATAAATTATATTTTACTTTGTTTTCCAATTTTGAATGGCAATGAACATTTCATCCTTTTTTCCTATATTTTATATAATATACTTTATATAAACATTCTATTTTATTTCCTATAATCAAAATATTTCGATTTTTGCACAACACCCCCTAGGGAAGATTCTGGATCACTAGTTTCAACCAGGAGAGAGAAAAGTACGAGAGAAAAGACAGAAACTAGTGGTCCAGAATTTCCCATCTCACCATCTCACCAAAATCCCATCTCTGGATCGACCCTCTATAAGACACACACACACACGCGCGCGAGTTAAACAGGGCTGCTCGTGCTCTATTTTCCTATATTTTTTTAAATAAGCTATGTATTTTCATCACTATATCTCTCTAATATGTCATTCCAATTTCATCAGAAACAGACTCCTATGTCCTTTATCTAAAACATGTCAATTACAACAATTTTAAGGCTGTTAAAATTACTTAATCTAGATAGAAGGCATATGAGTCTTTGTTTCTGACGAAATTGGAATGCCATATTACAGAGATATAGTATTGAAAATACATTACTTTATTTTTGAAAAAAAATGTCGAAAAACAGGACAGGGGCAACTCCATTTTCCCTATATACACACACATTTGTTAATTTAACTTAAATATCATCTCAAAGCAAACAGAGTAGAAGATAAATGTATAAGGTAAAAGATTGTTGCATAATTCCAGTAAATGCATTCATAAACCCATACCTCTTTGCACTCTCTGCTGTGATAAGATATTGTAAAAAAGTAATGTATACAAGTACAAAGATTCACATAGAGCTATGATAAGAAAATAAATATGCAACATCCCAATATAGTCTCACGTCGGTAACTTACAAAGTCATGAGGGATAACCACTTGACAATTTGGGTGTAAAATACTTTGGGTGGTTGCCAACGTGTTTAATTTGGTCCGAACCCGACAAGTTATCAGAGCAAGTTTTCTCCGTTAGTGGATTGATGAATCTCCATTTCATGACCTTTATTCTTTCATTTTGGCCTTAAATCCTTAAGTAAATGCATGAATATATCATTAATTTGTACAAAATAACACTCAATATATAATTACTCTATATACATTGTATAAAATTTTGTATTTAATACCAAAATAAAAGAATAAAAGAAAAAAAAGAATGCAGTGTCAAACACACTAAGTGATCCTAGACATCAAGATCCAGTCATCATGATAACTTGATCGACAAGAAATAAAGTAGGTGGAGATCGGGCAACCAATTATAAAAAAACACATCTTACAAACCCTAATTTTGTAGCTCAATAATTACATTTTGGGATCCATTTTGTTTTCTTATTTTATATCTCAAATTAGTAAACATTAAACATAAACATTGTACATAAAAATACAAAATTTATTTTATTAAAAAATAATACACAATATGTCGGAAACTAAGAATCCTCTAATGATAAGGTTTAGCGATAATCTCAGTTTGCAAGAATGTAGTGTATACGCTTAATGATAAATAAACAGACTCCTCAATAGAAATTTAGAAGAATGGTGGAATCTCTCAACTCATAGCATTGTCTTATTCCTTCAATCGTCTTCCACATACCTAGAAAATAGGTCAAAACAGGTCGTCATCTTTCTCCCCAACTGCACTCCTCATAAAGTATAATATAAGTGAATTATTTAATTATTATTGAATTACGTATTGGTGGATCTGCTTTTCATATAAAGTATAATATAAGTGAATTGCTCTTCAGATAAAAAAAAGTAAGAAAAAGGATCAATTACGACGGACATTCACCCACTTGGTAATTGTTATATAATATAATATAGCTGCGTAACTCACGTTCAAATGCAAAGTACAAAATATGCTCTACTTTTATAATGAAAAAAAATATACTCGCAGCACATGGATTAGGAAATTTTTAAAAAAGAGCAGTCTAACACACTCCATTTTACTAATGCGCATAAATCTATAGCAATGTATAATATATCCTATTTGTTTTTTCTGGAACACTAATCTGATAATTAAGGAAGCAACGGTTATGGTTATGAATATATCTTTATCCGATTCACTGTCCTATCCATTTTATAGAAATTTTGACATCCGCATATGTATCTGTTTTAAAATGTATATAGATATGGATATCATTTTGATATTTGTAAATATCTGTATCCGTATTTGTATATCTGTTTTCACATATAAATATAGTCGTAGATTTATTTTTAACCATATAACATAATTTTATACCTTTTTTTACCATATATGTTTAATTTTTATGATACAAACACATCTACTAATTTTATACCATGTGTTTTTCCATCCAATTCATATATATTTGAATCGATTCTATAAAGTATTTCTAACATTACTCGTATGCGATCAATATCCGATTTACATCTGTATCCGTTTTTTAAGGATATGGTAAGATAGTTTGATATCCACTAATATCTATATCCTCATCCGTATTTGTATTCAAAAATGAATAAGGATACGGTAATATCTGTATCTGTATTCGCATCTTTCCGTTTGCATCCTTATTGGTAACGGTTCGAGTTCATTAAACACCCATGAGGTAAATATTAAATCCATGAGGTTGTCTTAAGTTCGACACCTCCAATCACACAGTTTAATATAGTAATCTAAATACTTAAAAAATTAATCTAAATATACTTGTTTAGGATATAGTTTACACATAAAATAAGTATAGTAAATATATTTAGTTTAGGGATTTTATCACTTGTGCCCCTCCGAGATGTTGCAATATCAGTTATGCCCCTATCTTTTTCGTAATATCAGTTGTGCCCCTCAAAACTTGCTATTTTATCACTTGTGCCCCTCGGGTTAGTGACCGTCCATCTACAGTGCAAACGGACGTTAACTTTGAGGACATAAGCGGAATTATTTTTTTTTAAAAGGTTATATGGTCATTTCTTCCTCCTCTTCCCATCTTCCTCCTCCTCCTCCGACCTCCTCCTCCTCCCTCTCCGCCCCGAGCTCCCCACAGCCCCTACCCTCCCCGGCGCCGCACCTCCTCCCCCCCGCACCTCCTTCCAGCCCGCCGCCCCCTCTCCTCCCCGTCGACAACGTAGCTGATGGCTAGAGGTGAGATGGTTGATGGCGAAGTCGGAGATGAAGCCCGAAGAGCGGAGGCGATCACTAGCATTGAAGGGGCGATGGAATGGAGGATAATCGGACCTGCCTCCTGATGGCGATGAAGAGGAGGCGGAGCTACGGCTTGATGGCGAGATGGATGTTGATGACGGTGGTGATGCGTGCTGGAGACGAAGCTTTTGGCGGAGGAGAGTAGCGTTGGCGTTGGCTCAACGGCGGTACCGGAGCAGGGTGGGCATCGAGGAGGCTCTACAGCGGCCCTGATGACCGATTCTTGCCAGAGAAGATGCTTCGCGGTGCTATCACCGCCGTGAAGCCTTACTGAGGTGCAATCGACGGATGAGAGTCGATGGTCGAGGCGGCGGCTGTTTAAATAAGAACGGAGGGTCTCTAGAGATGGAAGTTGGGCTGGATTTGATTGGGATGAGATTGGGGCTAACGGCGGTCTGAAGAGGAATTAGCGGGGTAAACGACCGAGATTTGCAGGCGATTGTACGAGACCTGTGGAGCAGACGAGGCAGAGGCAGGCGATATTTGCGGAGGCAGCGGGCGGAAATCGTGGGGTGGCACGGTCGGTGGAACTGGGAAAGTGCACGGAGGAAGGTGACGGTCCAGGGGCCGTCTGATCAGCCGAGATCAGACGGCCAGGGACGTGACACGGGGGCTGCGGGGTGTCGCCGGGGAGGGGAGGGGAGCTCGGGGCGGCGTCGGGGAGGGGAGGGGAGCTTGGGGCGGAGCTCAGGCCGGAGAGGGAGGAGGAGGAGGTTGGAGGAGGAAGAAGAGGTCCCTGGACAATAATACCCCTCTTAAATGCACCAAGGTTTGAAAAAACCATGGTTAAGTCAATTCATTGACGGTCAACCTGACGGAAGGGCACAACTAATAACGGAGAAACTTTTGAGGGGCACAACTGATATTACGAAAAAGATAGGGGCATAACTGATATTGCAACATCTCGGAGGGGCACAAGTGATAAAATCCCTTTAGTTTATAATAATTATATCAACAATGATGAGTTAAGTCATAAAATTTTGTTACCTGCAATTATAAGAAAAGCTACAATTATATTTACTTCTTTAAATCGATATACGACTAGGAATATGAATACTGACGAACGAAATCCATATCTGCGTACATTTTAAAATGGCTACGGATACAAATATCAAAATCGATATAATATGAATATGATAGCATATGCGGGTACAGATATATCTTTATTCGATTTCTTCTCTAACCATAGCCCATATAGTCTTTGTAATTATACCATGACCAGTATAGTCTTACTCTATTTAAGACACATGCCCCATTTCAAGTGTTGTGGTGTAAGAGTTAGAAGGACTAAGAGGTTACGAAGAAATCTAAAGGGTTCGTAACTAAAATACAAATAGTATAAGGGTTATGGTATAAATGGACATGATTGTAAGTGTCTTGATGTAAAAAACCATTAAACAACTTAAAATCCTTTTTCTTTAGTACTAAGAGCCAGGCATAATTTAATTATACGCTGTTTTTTTATTAAATACTAATGATAATACACGTAGCACGGAAATCTGTAGAAAAGGGAAAGCCAGCTCATGATTCATACTAAAGGCAACTTCCAATCAATCTCCGAAATCTGTCAAATACCAGTGACCATTATATTGTCCCAAAGGAACAACAAACGGGAACGGATTCACACTCTTCCGACTCCACAACCCACCGTCCGATCTGCTCCCAACGGCGAAGATGCGACGTAGTCACGGCAGGGGTAGTCCCCACACCCGCCCCCAATTTAAACGCGACCCGTAGTCTCCTTATCGCCACCCTCCCAATCCCGCATTGATCAATTCCGTTCCCCTTCGCAAGATCTGAAAATCCCACCGATCTCTCTCTCGAAATCGACCGATCGATCAATCAGCGCGGGCGGAATCGAATCCGCCGATCTGATTGGGGATCCGTCGGCATTGGAAGAACGTCGGGGATCTGATAAAGAGGAGGAGGTGGAGGGGGGAGGAGGCGATGGACGCGGAGGTGAGGATGTGGCGACGATGAGCGGGGCGTCGTTGGGGCTCCGGACGGGGAGTTATGGATCACTTCTGTTGCAGCAACAGCAGCAGCAGCAGACGAGGAAGGCGGCCAAGATGGTGCCCAAGGAGAGGTTCCTCGCCTCGATCTACAGGATCGCCGGGCGGAGGAAGGTCGGCATGCTCCTCCTCGCCATCATCTCCGTCGTCGTCTTCGTGTCCATTCTCTCCGCTTCAAGTAAAGTACCTTCAGTTTCTCACTTTTTTATGTGTATAATCTGGATTTGACGGGAATAGAACTGAATTGTTCGATTTTGTTTGCTCTGGATCTGTGGATATGGTTGTTTGGGAAGTTGTTGGTTCAGGGGCAATGCGGTAGGTGTTGCGGGATTTCTGCATGATATGTTCCGTTCGTTTGCATTAGAGTTGCGATGACATTGGATTTTGATGGCATGGAAGTAATCTTTTCTGTTTTGTTTATTAGAATCGCTTCAGTGGTTTGATTTGAGGATCTTGTCAAGGAGTAAAAGGCTACCTAGAATGACCGCGTTGGATTGAGCGAAGCAATCGCAGCAGCTTTGGTTATAGTTATGGTTGCTTATTTCGTACTTATGGAGTAAGATTTATATGTTTCTCCTATCGGGTGGGGGATAAATCCGATTTGGATGGTATAAAAAGGTGTGGTCTTGTATCCCGTTTCTGGTGAGTCCATGAGGGTGTGCCATTGCTTAAAAGTAGCATTTTTGTTCACTTTTTCGAAGTTTTAGTTTCTGTCTTGAGGTCCTTTTCTTGCAACAACTTCACTCCACTTTGAAGCTCTGGCTTGATTTTCCACATTTAATTTCCAGTTCAATGCATCTTAAAGGATAATTTGACATCCTAGTTTATCCTTGGGAAGATAGAGAAGAATATCTGTTTTTTGAGGAGGAATGTATGCACTAGAACCTCGTCCAAACCCCAACCGTCAAGGATTTTCTGTACTGTTAATGATGATTTTTGGGTGAATTACTTTTTTAAGATTATGGGCACAGATGTTGGCTTGTGGGAGTAGGGTTTTGAGGAATGTTACGGCAAAATTCTTATATTTAGAGGATGGATGCTTGTTGGTGGGGAGGTTTCCTCCTTCGAGAAGGTTGCTAGCAATGATTACTGCATTTGGCTTCTCCTTTTTCTGTAGCTACAGAATGTGGGATGTTTCAATGTTTCCACGTTAAGCCTGGAATACACATTCATCTGGGAGGAATTCACATCCATAATTATAATATCATTGTTAGGACAGAGTGAGGATGGATTATCATTTGTTTAGCTGATCTATTGACATTGTATTATTTGAACTACATTCGTAGTGATGGGTGGAAGAGTGGATTCTTTGTTGGTTAAGGCTCGTTGACTTTTTGGTCATTTACCAAATGTAGATATGTAAAAAAAATTGATGATTTGTTGGGCTTCTTTTTTCTGTGGATTTTAGGATGGATGAGGGTCTCTACTTAGGCCAACATTGTACATTGGGCTCCTAGGTTTGTGGTTATTATTCTTTGTGGGATAGAGCAGTGGATACTATTTACTTTTGTTCTGTTAGTCTTAGATAAAATTAACTACTTTTATATCTTCATTTTCTACTGGTTTCCAAGGTTAGTGATTTAAGGGCTGGAGAGGATCAATATTACATCAGTTTGGAATTGATGCAATTATGCAACTGCAATCATTTTTGTAAAAAGATGGAGATGAGTTAAGAATGCGAAGGAAGCAAAGGAGATGTCAGAAATTGAGTTGTGAAACAAGCAGCAGTGGATGAGATGGAGGAGGAGGTGATGTTAGATGTAAGTGAACACAGGAGGAAAAGCAGAATATTAATGCTTAACTGTAAAATTATATTTGTTTTAGTTGAATAAGTAGAAAGGGAGAAAATTCGCTGTTATTATTTTATTTTGTAATAAAATTCCGGGTCTGTACCACTTTGGGTACCCACCTCTTATTATATCAAAGAAGAAGCTCTACAATTATATTTGTTTATTTGAAAATTGTAAATATTAACACATTTATATAATTAAATAAGATGGAGGGGTAATGTGCTGTCATCTATGTGAATATAAAGGATGCAACCTTTGGAATGTTTGTTGCCAATGGAAGTGTTAAGGATGATGTATGCTCTCGAAGAAATTTTTTACCAAAAGGTTTGTGTAGCATACATCGAAGAAAATGTGATAGATGTTCTTGGCACTGTTAATTTTTAGTGCTTTATCTGCCCTTTGATAGTTTAGTTTCTATACATATTTGGATGAGTGTTTGCACCTGCACTTTAACCATCTAGACATATTTTCATATGGAAAACTCACACCTAGTTTGTGGATTATAAATGGACTACTATGACAACTTTGGCCTAATCATCTTAGGTGGTGGCGTTGGGTCCGATTGGACTCAAATTCAACTGTTTTTTTAATCAAAAGAAGGGGGAGATACCCATTACTAGTGCTTATCCCAACATAAATTAAAGCAGTCAACTTACAAGAGTTGGGTCTGGTGGAGAGATTTGGCCAAAATGATCACATTTTCCACACGGTACCACTCACTTGGAAACAAAACACAATTATGTAAAAGACAAATATCCCACAGCAAAGCAATCAGCCTCAAAACCTACATAACAGATCTAAACTAGTTTGCTACAAGACTAAACTTTGAAAGGTCGTATGAGAGGAGGGAATTAACCATGCGATATTTGTTGCATCCCATATCTTTCTTACGCTTGAGCAAGAAAAGAACAAGTGATCAAGATATTCATGGCTCGAGCTGCAAACAGGGCAAGAGTTGTCCATGTTGGGGTGGAACGAGGCCCAACACCTCCTAGTCAGCACATGCTCCCAACATTGAATCGAAGGGAATACCTTGATTTTCAACATGATTTCCAATGTCCATATAAATTTGTAGTCACACTCCCTATCAGTCTTGGATGAGCCAAGAGAAGCGATTAGTGCCACGTAAGCCTTCTTGGTAGAGAAGTATCCATCATGCTAGACCCAATGGTATCGCTCCTCCGCCGGCTCCGCATAACCAAAGACAACGCTTAGCGAGTCTAAAAATTCATCAATCATTTGTTTCGACAAGCAAGTGGAGAATTTGGTGCCCATTGGTTGTCCTCCCAAACATCCCTAAGACATGCACCATCGCTAGAGGACAAATCAAATATTCACGGATAGCGTATATGTAATGATCCCAACCATGTCCAATCATCCAACCAAAATCTGAAGGAAGAATCATCACCAATAACTGGCTTGACGTGAGCATGTAAATCAAGAAGCACAACATGGACTCCTTTTCAGAAAGCCGTAGGGAAATTATGTACACATGCATGGGTGTAAGGGCTGGAGGGGAGGGCATACAACTTCCTATGTAATCTGCACATGAGGTGACGAGGTCTAAGCTGCTACCCCAAATTCTTGCTGCGCACTTAACGAGAAGTGCATTGTTCATATCTTCTAGCCTATTAACACCCCCCCCCCCCCCCCCCCGATTTAAAGGAAGAGACGGTGTCCCAACTATCAAGGGTTCGCCACCAGATCTGTCGGCTCCAATAGTATTTCCTCATACAAGCCTCAAGTCACCTTTTCACACCTATGGTAAGACATGGATGGACTTGAAGAAAATCTGAATCAATGCCAGGACTGTCTTCCATAAAATCAAATGCCTCCCTCTAGAGAGGCACTTCGCCTTTCACCCTACCAATTTATGTTCAAGTCGCTCAATTACAAGAAGTCAGTCTGAGTATCTCAATCTCCCACTAGTGAGAGGTAAGCCTAAGTAACCGAGTGGGAAGCATCCTTGCGGGTTTGAAATGGGAAGCATCCTTGTGGGTTTGAATGACTGTCACACATTCATAAATCTCCTCATTAGTCGGGCTAAAAGGGATAAAAGTTGATTTAACGTGATTGAGTCTGAGGTCTCCTCAAAGATGTCAATCATTGCATTCATGCTTCCACCTCTTCTGTCTTTCTTCAAATTCATCAGGTTATTGGGTTGATTTTCATTGGTTTTAGCTTAATTTGATTGGAAATGCTGCTAATGGCCCCATAAGGATATCATGGATATGGGGTGGTTGTAACATCAAAAACAGAATCTTGCATAGAAAACTTAAAAAGTAGTGTCGGTTATACGAATGGAAGATTAGTAGCTGACAACTTGTGCTTGAGCATTTTGGGCAGTAGATTTTAGCCCAGTTGGACATTCAACAGATCTTGTACGTTAATTTTCCTTGATGATGAGTTGTCTCTAAACTTAGGTTTTGCGATCTTTGTTGTAGTTATGCATTTTAGCAGAGGTCAAATGATTAAATTTAAGTTGCAAGGGTTAGCGGCCAAAGGAAAAGTTTCATGAACCGTAAATACTTGGTTTTAAATTACTTTTTTGAAAGTTGCACATGTTTAAAACATTCTAGATACTAAGCACTAAAATGTATAAATACAACATAAAAATAGATTATTTAGCTATAATGGGGGTGGGGTCATATACGTTGTTATAGTATGATGCCGATACACAACATACAAAATGCATCTTAAAATGTAAACAAGTAACAAATGCAAATTTATTACAAGCATGTTGAACGTTCTTGACCTTTTAGTTTGGAAGAAGTGTGTACTACTCATTGTACCAATGGATGGTAGAGGAGGAAAAACCATTTGCGGTTATATGAGCGATATGATTGCCACATAATGATGCAGTCTTCAAGAGTAAGAGGTCATGTGCTTATAATATCTGTCGGAGAAAATGAAGTACTTGATTATGCATAAGACCCCATGGCTATCTTATATAGGAGGAAAGCCTTGAGTAAATTACATGAGAGGTACATAGAGAAAATAAAATAAGAAATAACACCAAAGATGTATAGCAATCTCAACACTCCCCCTCAAGCTGGAGCATATATGTCTATCATGATCACCTTGGAACATCATCTTTGGAAATGGCCTCTAATAAGAGTTTTGGTGAATATATCAACAGTTTGATCTCCAATAGAAACATGAGAGGTGGATATGAAACCCTTCTGGATCATGTCTCTGGTATAATGGCAACCCACCTCAATGCATGATTATTTGCAATAAAAAGTGTTGCCTGATTGTCACATAGAAGCTGCATAGGAAGAGGTACATCAACTGCAAGATCAGTCAAAACCGACCTCACCCTCATCATCTATGTGCTTCCCTGAGTCATGGCCCTGTATTCAGACTCTGCATTAGATCTTGCAACTACTGTCTGCTTCTTACTTTTCCATGGTACGAGTGAGTTGCCAACAAAAATAGCAAAACTAGTAGTAGACTTCCTATCCCTAGTGCATCCTGCATAATATGCATCTGCACATGTTGTCATGTCAAGAGAAGTGCGTCTGCGGAATATAAGATCAGTATCTGGTGAAGACTTCAAATATCTCAATATCATATAGGAAACACCCATATGAGCCTTCCTAAGCTGCTCCATGAACCGGCTCACCTTGCTCACAACAAAGGATATATCTGTCCTGATGATGGTAGCATATAGGAGCTTCCCAACCATCTCTCTGTATCTCTTCTTATCTACATCTTCAGTATCATCATCATATAATCTCATACTTGGATTCATAGGAGTAGTAGCAAGCTTGCACCTTGTCATACCTGTCTCTATAAGAAGATCAATACCAAATTTCTTCTGGGTCATCACAAGACCACGTTGGTTCCTGGCGAACTCTAAGCCAAGGAAGTATCGAAGATTGTCAAGGTCTTTGGTCACAAATTGTTGACCTAGGAACTCTTTGGTTGCCTGAATGCTCTGCTCATCCTCACCCATGACAATAATATCAACAACATAGACGAGAATAGCAACAATACCTCTCCGTGTCCTCTGAACAAAAAGTGAGTGCTCAACAATGGACCAGGCAAACCCCTGATGCTCTATAAACTCTGAAAGCTTCTGGTACTAAGCTCTCGGACTGGAGGCCTGGGGGTGCCGTAGGAGGGTTGCTGGCTGTAGACGGAGGTTGCAACGACGAGGCAAGCGGTTGGGTAATGCCACGTGGACGAGGAGCGCGACCTGAGGGTGCTACGACACATGGGAGGAAGGGGGGGATTGGCGGTGGCTTAGGGATTGTGGTGGGATGTGTAACCCCGGTATAGGACCGTTGCTTTGATACCATGTTGGAGAAAATGAAGTACTTTATTATTCATGAGACCCCAAGGCTCTCTTATATAGGATAAAAGCCCCGGGTAAATTACATGAGAAGTATATAAAGAAAATCAAATAAGAAATAACACTAAAGGTGTATAACAATCTCAACAATATCATGTACTTGTCATTCTGTGAATGCTTTTATGTCTGACTGTCATTGAGGAAAATTGACCCTTACAACTTGTTGGGTTTGAACCCAAGTGGACTCGTTGGTAACCATCCAAAATGCTCAAACTCAAGTCGTCAAGTAATAGTCCCTTACTGTTATAACCACTCTTACACTTTGTGAGTTTCTGATGCGGGAAACTCATGAAGTTATCAAGTGGGTTGTTACAATCTCCTCCACTTATATAAGCAATGTCCTTATCGTGATATGGCTCATCACTTACTCCCAATGATAGTGATGGTTGTACGGTCTTGGCATCAGTCCCTTCGGTCATCCCTTTACACTATTAGAGGGAACCAGGTTTGATGTTATTTGTAATGTTCCAGGCTTAGGTCCTCCGACCGTTACCAAGGAGAATTAACCCTGGCAACTTCTTGGGTTTGGATCAAGTTGACCTATTGACAACTACCCAAAATGCTTTAGCCCAAGTTACCGATGTGAGTTGCCGATGTCCGACTGTATTGGGTGTTACTATTATGACCCACTCTCACGCTTTGTGAGTTGCCGATGTCCGACTGTATTGGGTGTTACACTACTACTCTCTAGTAGCCTTCCTTTACCCTTCTGAATAAGACATGCATAATGTTGATAATATATGATAGCAAATACTATGAACAAAAAGAATATGGCCGTTTAACACATATTTAGAGTAAATGAACTAAGATTAGAAATTATATGGAAAAAAGAACAATAATAGTGCGGTATCAATAATAAGAGGTAATTTTGGGGCTATTACTAAACTTTAAAGCAAATTCCATCAAGTTTTTTCCACTTTTGCAACATACTGATTGAATGTAGTTGTATACTTATCATTGATATTGTTGATATATTGGTGAATTGGTGGTGAAATATGAGAATTTGAAAGAAGTATTTTATCACTATATATGAGTTTGTGGAAATTATATATTGAGTGATATATCACCTATATGCTTTGACATTGTGAGGTTTTTATGTTTGGGAGTGGGATTTTTCTTATAACTCTTACTACATTCTAGGACTTAGTCATAGTTAACCTTAATGGTTATCAAGTGAAAAATTTAGTTCATGCAAATACATTATGAAGAAATTATTTATTTTTTAGAAGCATGGATTACTTCATGCTCACGTGTTAATGTGGAAGTAGTTGATGTTGGTGCTCGTAATATCTTTAAAGTCATTATCAAGCTTTGCCATTAAGGGACAATGTTGGGCTAAGATCTTTACAGTTTGCGGCATGGAGGTGTGGTGCATTGCAATCATGTGAATCTACTAGTGATATCTAAAAGGCAAATGGATAATAAGTAGTTGGTGCTATGCTATCTAGGGGATTATGTTATTGGTATGCAAAGAAAATAAAAAATTAGGCTTTATTAATGGATTGCATCTTGTTTTCTTTACACTTTATGAATCAATTTGGATGACCATTACCTCCAACACCAATAATGTATAACAATCTCAACACTCCCCCTCAAGCTGGAGCATATATGTTTATCATACTCAGCCTGGAACAACATCTTTGGAAAGGGCCTCTAGTAAGAGCTTTGGTGAATATATCAACAGTCTGATCTCTAGTAGAAACATGAGAGGTGGATATGAGACCCTTATGGATCATATCTCTGGTATAGTGGCAATCCACTTCTATATGTTTTGTACATTCATGGAATGGGAGATTATTTGCAATAAAAAGTGATGCCTGATTATCACATAGAAGCTGCACATGAAGAGGTACATCAGCTGTAAGATCAGTCAAAATCGACCTCACCCACATCATCTCTGTGCTTCCCTGAGTCATGGCCTTGTATTCGGACTCTGCAGTAGATCTAGCAACCACTGTCCGCTTCTTACTTTTCCATGACACGAGTGAGCTGCCAACAAAAATAGTCAAACTAGAAGTAGACTTCTTATCCCTAGGGCATCTTGATTCACGCATAATTTGCATTTGTACATGCTGTCACATCGAGAGAAGTGCCTTTGCTGAATATAAGATCAGTACCTGGTGAAGACTTCAAATATCTCAAAATCATATAAACATCATCCATATGCACCTTCGTGATGTGGCGTGAGATGGATAAATAGGGCCACATTTTTCTACTTTTTATCCGTTAATTTTATTTACGTTTATTTTGAGTCGTCGTAATTTTAGTCAAATAAAAGAGATCGCCTGTGATATCAAAAGTAGTTAGTCTAATTTGAATTTCAAAATTAGTTAGTCGGTTAGAGTCAAATTAGGATAATTAGTTTGAATTTGAATTTGAGTTCTATTTTTGTAATCTCATCCCTCCTATATAAAGGGATGATAGATTAGTTGTTTAGTCAGTTCAGTTGATACAAAAAATTGAGATTTATCTTCGTCTCTCTCCTTCTCCTCCCCACGTGGTCTTCACGTTTCTCTTCTCCAGCACCCCTCGTTTTTCCGACGAGTTTCTCTTCTCAACCCCTCCATTTTCTTCTACCAAATAAATTCCACCGTAAAATATTATTTTCATCGTCGCGTAAATTCCTATTTGCATCAATTGGTACACACTATTGACCTAGGAACTCCTTGGCCGCCTGAATACCGTGCTCATCATCACCTATGACAATAATATCATCAACATAGATGAGAATAGCAACAATACCTCTCTGTGTCCTTTGAACAAAAAGTGAGTGATCTGTAGTGGACTGGGAAAACCTTTGATGCTCTATCAACTTTGAAAGCTTTTGGTACCAAGCTCTCACACTAGCGTCCTAGGGGCGTCGTGGTAGGGTTGCTGGCTGCAGGCGAAGGTTGTAGCGACGAGGCAAGCAGCTGGGTAATGCTGCATGGTCAGGGAGCGTGGCCTGAGGGCCGCGGTGTGCGGGGGAAGGGGGTGTTGGCGGTGGGTTTAGGGTTTGTTGTGGAATACGGAACCCCGATTTAGGACCATTGCTCTGATATCATGTTGGAGAAAATGAAGTACTTGATTATTCATGAGACCCCAGTGATCTCTTATATAGGAGAAAACTCAGAAAAGACCTGGGTAAATTATATGAGAGATACATAAAGAAAATAAAATAAGAAATAACACTAAAGATGTATAACGATTTCAACAATATCATGTTCTTGTCATTCTGCAAATGCTTTTATGTCCGACTGTTATCGAGGAAAATTGATCCTTACAACTTGTTGGGTTCGGACCAAAGTGGACTCGTTGACTACCATCCAAAATGCTCAAACTCATGTTGTCAAGTAGCAGTCCCTTTCTATTATAACCCACTATCACACTTTGTGAGTTTTCGATGTGGGCAACTAACGAAGTTATCAAGTAGGTTGTTACAACCTCTCCCACACATACTAGAAATGTCCTCGTTGCGATATGACCCATACCTTACTCCCAGTAATAGTGATGGTTGTATGGTCTTGGCATTAGTCCCTTCGGTTAGCCCTTTCCACTATCAGAGGGAACCCGATTTGATGCTATTTGTAACATTCCGAGCTTAGGTCCTCTGATCGTAATGAATCGTGAGATGGATAAATAGGGCCGCATTTTTCTACTTTTTATTTGTTAATTTTATTTACGTTTATTTTGAGTCATCCTAATTTTAGTCAAATAAAAGAGATCGCATGTGCTCTCAAAAGTAGTTAGTCTAATTTGAATTTCAAAATTAATTAGTTAATCGGTTAGAGTCAAATTAGGATAATTAGTTTGAATTTGAATTTGAGTTCTATTTTTGTAATCTCATCCCTCCTATATAAAGGGATGATAGATTAGTTGTTTAGTCAGTTCAGTTGATACAAAAAATTAAGATTTATCTCCGTCTCTCTCCTCCTCCCCACGTGGTCTTCACGTTTCTCTTCTTCATCACCCCTCGTTTTTCCGACGAGTTTCTCTTCTCAACCCCTTCATTTTCTTCTACCAAACAAATTCCACCGTAAAATATTATTTTCATCGTCGTGCAAATTCCTATTTGCATCAATTGGTATCAGAGTATGGCCTACAGATCGTCCTCACGATCTGACGTTTCGTCCAGACATTCGCGCCGACATGCGGATGAAACACCATCATTCGTCAGAGCGGAAACGACGAGCCGAAGAAGCTTACAACAAAGAGATGGATGCACTGCGTGATTTCCGGTCCAAATGTCAAGATTTCCAGTCCAAATGTCAAGATTTCCAATCCTAATGTCAAGAGTTCCAGTCCAAAAATCGAGAGATGATGGCTAATCTCGAGGCTATGTGCTCCCTATCAAAATCCTCCACTACCAAGGCCGTTATCCAGAGTTTTGACGAAGAAAAA
This sequence comes from Ottelia alismoides, assembly GCA_037367405.1. Classification (NCBI taxonomy): domain Eukaryota; kingdom Viridiplantae; phylum Streptophyta; class Magnoliopsida; order Alismatales; family Hydrocharitaceae; genus Ottelia; species Ottelia alismoides. Next base: position 95,752 of record JAZKJV010003077.1, read on the forward strand.
CTCACCATCAACAAGGATTTACTCGCTGTCCAGGTCATTCCAGAAGAGAAAGACAACGAAACGCTTGCTGTCCAGCCCATTTCAGAGGGAAAAAATGCCGTTGCCAATGATTTGTTCGCTGTCCAGCCCGTTCCGGAAGAAAAAAGCGTTGATCTGATTGCTGTCCAGGTGATTTCAGAGTTGAAAACCACCCCGAAATCGACCCCAGCACCATCCGCGGCTCCCTCGATGGACCCATCCGCCCCTGCATCCCTGGCGGTACAACCCCCAGCCCTCGCGGCCGCCTTCCCCACCCCGCACCCCCTGCGAAACCAACCCCTCCCACCACAACCCTCACACCCCCCCAGCACCCCCTTCCACCGCCTCCGCTACCCCAGCAAACCTCCCAGCCCCAACACCCCTTCCGGCCAACCCTGTTGTCGCCCCCGCACCTCCACTCCTCCCCCTCATCTCCACCCTCCCCATCTCCATCCGCCCAACACCCTTTCACGCTGCCCCCATACCCCTAGCTGCAGCCTTTTTTTGATCCCCTACACCATCTCCATACTAACAGTACTCTCCCTAGCCCTAAATCCACCATTACCATCTCTCCTCACCTTCCCCGCGCCTCCAACCCTTCTCTCACCCCTCCGTCGACTCCCCTCTCCGCCACCCTGGCCGATGATGCTACCTCCCGACACCCCCACCCTCTGCGGCTTACCGCAGCCTCGCACCGCCGTCAAAAGCCAACTAAGCCATCAGCAGTTCCGTTTGTACCGTACATCTCGCCACCACCGAAGTCGATGGCACCCATGCCCAAGCCGCCGCCTCTTGAAGAGAAGAGAAACCCTGGCATCGGGCTTCATTTCGTGGGGCTTCATCTCAAGAGAAGTTGATTCCCGTAATGTTAGGGATAGGAGGTTAATTTGGAACAATTGCAGGGAAACCCCTCCTCCCAAAGGTTTTTATCAAAAGGGCTATTTGGGTGATAGATTGTGATGGATTTTATTAAGTGAAGGGGTACGAAATTTGCATTCCAACCCCCTGGAGCAGAAATATTTTAAAAGAAGTGCTGAAAGAGAGAAATCCGGAAGGCCTCCTTATCCAATTAGGATTAGGATCATGGGTTTCACCTATTTAATGGCCCCATGGCTTAATTCATTGGCCACATCTCCTCCTCTACTTTACTTGTGCTATTGCTTTGCTATGGACTCTTCAAAGGCCGAGTTGTTCGTCATGAAGATGCCCCATCAGTTCTTCAAGAACCATGTCAAAGGGACGAAACTCGGATGGATGCCCGCATGTGCGCCACACCTGCTCTTTCGCCACAACGCCAACATCGCCAACACTCGCGCCACGCACGCATGGATTCTGCCATCTGCTCCACACCAGTTCTTCCATGGGATGATCAAGAATGCGGATTTAAAGTTATCAACGCTCCAGCCCGCAAATCCAACAATTCGTCGGGAGACGAATTTTTCAAGCTGAGGAGAGTTGATGCAGCGTGAGATGGATAAATAGGGCCGCATTTTTCTACTTTTTATCCGTTAATTTTATTTACATTTATTTTGAGTCGTCGTAATTTTAGTCAAATAAAAGAGATCACCTGTGATCTCAAAAGTAGTTAGTCTAATTTGAATTTTAAAATTAGTTAGTTAGTCGGTTAGAGTCAAATTAGGATAATTAGTTTGAATTTGAATTCTATTTTTGTAATCTCATCTCTCCTATGTAAAGGGATGATAGATTAGTTGTTTAGTCAGTTCAGTTGATACAAAAAGTTGAGATTTATCTCCATCTCTCTCCTTCTCCTCCCTACATGGTCTTCACATTTCTCTTCTTCAACACCCCTCGTTTTTCCGACGAGTTTCTCCTCTCAACCCCTTCATTTTCTTCTAATAAACAAATTCCACCGTAAAATATTATTTTCATCGTCGTGTAAATTCCTATTTGCATCAGATCAGTACCAAGGAGAACTAACCCTAACAACTTGCTGGGTTTGGATCCAAGTAGACCTATTGACAACACCTAAAATGCTTAAGCCCAAGTTATCAAGTAGTAGTCTCTCACTATTTTTTTGTCAGGAGCATTCAAGGGTTTGACTTCCATCGCTAAGATGGATGGGACCAACTATGAGTTATGGTCTATGCAATTTCTCACCCTCATATAGTACAACAACAAGGAGCACATCCCGACAGATCCAGAGCCAACATATAAGACTGAGGCTAATGCTTCTTGGAAGTAAGATGACGCATATACACATGTTTGGCTTTGTTGAACCCTCGCCATGGAGATAGCAAATGATATTCTGAATCAGCTCACCGCTAAAGCGATGTGGGACACTTTGGCATCCACTATGCTCAAGTGAAGAATGAAGTCAAGATTTTTCAGTTACAATTTGATACCAACATGGCCAGGCAGATTGGTCGTCCTCTGCACGTGTACTACTCTTCTCTGCATGGCATGTTTAAGAAGCTTCATAGCTACATGCCTATTACCACATCTATTGAGCAGCGGATGATGTATAGGAACTCCACGATGGTTAGGGTCTTCATGGATAGACTTGATATAGAGTATGATGTTGCTGTAGAGACTTATTTATGTTACGTTTTATTGTTCTGTAATTACTACTTATGCTTTGTAAGACTCTGTAATTTACCCAAGGGTTTTCTCCCTATATAAGAGACCCGAGGGCTCTATGGAATAACACATCAGAGTTTCGATTACTCTAACATGGTATCAGAGCCAAAACCCTAACCCTAGGGTTTTCTCTCCACCCGCCCCCCCTCTCCCCGTCGCCGCCGCCGGTTCTCCAGGCCCCTAGCCCTCCGCCGCAGGGCTCCCAGCCCTTCATCGGAGCCCTCCCTTCGCTGCGGTCAGGCCCCCAGCCCTCTGCCGCCAGGTCTTCAGCACCCCGCCGCAGGGCTTCCAGCCCTCACGCGGCGCCGCCAGCCCTTCCCCGGCGCCATCTACTCGCTGTAGAGCCCCTCCCAGCCGCCCGTGGTGCAGCCAGTCCTCCGCCGGGCACCTCCCAGCCCAGCGGTGCCCAGCCCAGATGCCGTGTACCCCTAGTTGCAGCCTCTCTCTTCCGCCAAGGCTTCCACAGCTTCTTCGGTCGGTTTCGGAAGGATAATGGATTCAAGTGCATAACGTCTACATGTGCACTTGAATCCATACATGTCGTGGTAGACACCAGTTACTTGGTATATTGTTCCTAGTTGTTCTTCTCCGGCAGTATGTCAGATCAAAAGGTCGATATACCCGCCATCGGTGCCTTCAAAGGGTCGGCACCTATCGTCAAAATGGACGGGACGAACTACGAACTGTGGGCAATGCAGTTCCTCAGTCTCATGAAGTCGTGTGGTAAGAAGCATATTCTTACCGAAGATGAACCGCCGGAGAAGACAGGAATCTATGCCTCATGGGAGGCTGATGACGCGTAAACCAAAGTCTGGCTGTCAGGTACGCTCACAACAGAGATAGCAAATGATGTCCTTCATCAACCCACCGCCAAGGCGATGTGGGATATTCTGGCCACGACGTACTCCCAGGTACGGAACGAGACCAAGATGCTGCAGTTGCAGCATGATATCTTTACCACGAAGCAAAATGGGAGGCCTCTTCATTCTTTGTACACTTCTCTTCGTGGAATGTTCGAGAAACTTTATAGCACAATTCCACTCACAGCCACGCCGGAACAACAGAAGACGTTCCGCAACGCTACTATGGTTGGCGTCTTACTTGCTGCCCTTGATCCTGAATATGAGGCAGCACGCTCTCAGATCCTTGCTGATGCCACCATTCCACCAATGGAAGAAGTCTACAGACGGCTCAGTCGTGTCCCTGTTCCATCGAACACCACGACTACACCTCCCTCGGCAATGGCTGTCTCCAGAGGACGAGGTAGTTTCTCCTCATTTCGTGGTAGAGGAAGTGGTGGACGTGGCCGTGGAGGTCGCATACGTTCTACATGCTCATTCTGTCGTCGTACTGGTCATTCGGAGGATACATGATATTCCAAGCATGGCTTCCCTCCTTCTGCACGTGTCGCTGATCACGTTCAGGGTCCACCAGCATCTACTCCAGATCATAGGTTCGAGGAGCTAGTGGCACGGCTTCGTGATATCATGCCACAGTCATCATCAGAGGGTGCTGATGCGTCTGATGTTGCGGCGTCGGCATCAGCGAGTACATCTGCCTCAGCCAGCGCCTCAGGTAGTCCCTTCGGCTCATATCATAACCATGATCTCACAGGATGGATTGTTGATTCTGGAGCCACCCATCATCTCTGTCGTGAGAAAGAGATTCTGCAGTCCTATAGAGCTGTCCAGCCTGGTCGTTCTGTACTCATTGCTGATGGCACTCATTCCCCTATCATCGGTCAGGGGGAGACGGCTTTGCTGCCATCTATGCACTTACAGAATGTTTTACATGCACCAGAATTCTCTATGAATCTTTTATCCATTAGTCAGATTACACGAGATTTGCACTGTCGTGCTATTTTTGACCCATCGTCTGTTATTTTTCAGGACATACTAACGGGCAAGGTGATTGGCTGTGGTTCTGAGCACAATGGCCTCTATCGTCTTGTACGGAACTCTTATGCTGGCGTCTCTCTACATTCCCAGGGCTCAGTGTCTCCGTATACCTGGCATCTTCGGTTCGGTCACCTGCCACTACAGAAAATGCGTCACCTTCTGCCTCAGATTTCTCCAAGTTCATCCTTTCGTTGTGAAGCTTGTCAGTTAGGGAAGCACCATCGGTCCAGCTTCCCCAGTCGTCAGAGTCGGAGCAGTCGCTCCCCTTTTGAGTTATTTCACATAGATATATGGGGTCCCAGTCGTGTCCCGGATCATCAGGGACACAGGTTCTATTTAGTTGTGGTCGATGATTTTTCTAGAGTGTCCTGGACTTTTCTTCTCAAAAATAAATCCGAAGCAGGAAGTGTTATTCAAAATCTTATCAATGAAGTTCAAAATGTTTTTTCGTTTACGGTTAAGTATGTGCGTACTGACAATGCATTGGAGTTCTGCACTCGTTCACTTGCTAGTTTTCTTTCCTCTAAAGGCATTATCCACCAAACAACATGTGCATACACATCTCAACAAAATGGGGTTGCAGAACGGAAACATCGCCATTTCCTTGATATTGCTCGCACATTACTTATTCAGAGTTGTGCCCCATTATCTTTTTGGGGGGATGCTATTCTTACAGCATGCTATCTGGTCAACCGCATGCCTATGACTGTTCTTGGGGAACAGTCTCCTATATCTGTTCTCTTTCCTGACAGAGATTTGTTTACTCTTACACCTCGGGTTTTTGGCACTGTTGCCTTTGTCCACCGCTTGTCTCCAGGACTTGATAAGCTTGCTCCTAGGGCTATCAAGTGTGTTTTTGTGGGCTACTCCAGGACACAGAAAGGATATCGTTGCTATGACCCCATTCATAACAAGTACTATGTAAGCGCTGATGTTACATTTTTCGAACCCGTCATGTACTTCTCTCCTACAGGTGACAGATTGGTCTCCTCCACATCCACAGATTCTAGTGTCTATGTACCTCCACCTCCAAGCCTGGGTCAATCCTCTACTCCACCACCACCACCACCTCCGATTGAGCCTTTTCCTAAGTTCTATACAAGGCGTACAGGGCCAGCTCAAGCTACATGTCAACCATCCAACACGCCTCAGGTATGTTCTGATGTTATCACTAATGATGGGTTAGAAAATGCACCAGTGCAAGAGCCTCTACAGCAGGACGAGGATCATCTGGTCGACACAATAATAGATGATCTGGATCGGCCCATTGCTCAAAGGAAGCAGCGAAGACAATGTGTCTCATATCCTCTTGCCTCTCATGTCTCATTTCATCGTCTCAATGGGGACTTCCAGAAGTTTGTCGCTGCTGTCTCATCTGTTGAGATTCCACGGACCTATCAAGATGCCATGAAGATTGATTGCTGGCGTCTAGCCATGGAAGAAGAGATGCGTGCTCTGCAGGCTCGAGGGACTTGGTCTCTTGTTCCCATTCCTCCAGGTGCCTCCGTGGTGAGTTGCAAGTGGATCTTTACGGTAAAATATCATGCAGATGGACGTCTTGATAGATACAAGGCACGACTTGTAGCACGGGGATTTACCCAGACGTATGGGGTAGATTATTTGGATACTTTTTCACCGGTGGCTAGACACTCCACTCTTCGCATCCTCCTATCTGTTGCTGTGGTACGTAACTGGACCATTTTTCAGCTTGACGTCAAGAATGCTTTCTTGTATGGAGACCTGCAGGAGGAAGTTTACATGCAGCAGCCACCAGGGTTTGCTGCTGAGGGGGAGACTCAGATGGTGTGCAGACTTCATGAGGCTATCTATGGCCTCAAACAAAGTCCCCGAGCATGGTTCCAGAAGCTTTCTCAGCTAGTTGAACAACAGGGGTTCAGGAGATCAAATGCGGACCATTCATTGTTCATCCAGAAGACCCCTAGAGGTACTGTTGTTGTTATGATATATGTTGATGACATCTTGGTCACAGGAGATGATGCTAGGGAATTGAGATAACCAAGTCCCTGTTGGGGAACCAGTTCATTACGAAGGATCTGGGCACGATACGATATTTTCTGGGTATAGAGTTTGCACGAAATGCACAAGGAATGGTGATGACTCAAAGAAAATATGTCACGGACTTGCTAGCTGAAGCAGGAATGACTGGATGCAGACCTTCAAGTACACCTATGGACCCAAGCATGAAGCTGTACGATGATGATACCGAGGAGGTGGACAAAAGAAGGTACAGAGAGATGGTGGGTAAGCTCTTATATATTACTATAACTCGACCGGATATTGCCCTTGCAGTAAACCGGGTGAGTCAATTTGTGGAGCAGCCAAGGCAAGTTCATATGGATGCCTTGTATATGATATTGAGATATCTGAAGTCTTCCCCAGGCACAGGGTTGCTATTTAGGAAAGATACGGATCTGTCTATTTCAGCTTGTGCAGACGCAGATTATGCAGGGTGTCCAAGGGATCGTAAATCCACTTCTGGATTTGCTATCTTTATAGGAAGCTCCCTAGTTTCTTGGAAAAGCAAGAAACAGACTGTTGTGGCGAGGTCTAGTGCGGAATCCGAGTACAGAGCCATGGCACAAGCAACTGCAGAAATGATGTGGGTCAGAGCAGTCTTAGTAGATTTGACTATAGATGTCCCCTTGCCTATGAATCTCCAATGTGACAATCAGGCAGCATTGTTTATTGCCAATAATCCGGTTTTTCACGAGAGAACAAAGCACATCGAGGTGGATTGTCATTTTACTAGAGACATGATTCAGAAGGGCTTCATTTCCACCTCTCCTGTCAGTTCAGAGGATCAAACTGCTGACATATTTACCAAGCCACTGCTCAGAGGACCTTTCCAGAGATATTCTTCCAAGCTGAGCATGATAGATATCTATGCTCCATCTTGAGGGGGAGTGTAGAGACTTATTTATGTTACGTTTTATTGTTCCGTAATTACTACTTATGCTTTGTAAGACTCTGTAATTTACCCAAGGGTTTTCTCCCTATATAAGAGACCCGAGGGCTCTATGGAATAACACATCAGAGTTTCGATTACTCTAACAGTTGCGCGTACTCAACTTCTCACCGGAGCTACTATGCCTCCCATAGAGAAGGCCTATAGCCGTCTTAGTTAGATTATTATGCCTTCTATTGCCACTTCTTCACCCTCTTCAGATGGCCACTTCTCATGGTCGAGGAGGAACGATCCAGTCTAGGGGACGCACCCCTCGTGGTAGAGGCAGTGGATGTCAGCGTGGTCCTTGCACTTACTGGCATCGTCCTAGACATGCAGAGGATATATGCTACCATTAGCATGGATATCCTGCCTCTGGTCGTATAACAAAACATATTGAGTCTTCAGAGACTCCAGCTTCCCTGGTCGGTAGAATGTTTTACATGCTCCTGAATTTTAAATGAATTTACTTTCCATTAGTCAGATTACTAAAGATCTGTATTGCTGTGTGATTTTTTACCCTTTGTCTCTTATGTTTCAGGACATACTCACGGGTAGGGTGATTGGATATGACCGTTAGCAGCGGGGGCTCTACAGATTGGTCAACCTCCTCATGTTGGTGTTTCTACTATACCAACTAGTTCGGTCTCTCCATATATGCACCTTCATTTTGATCACCTTCCTTTGTAAAAGTCGTGTCATGTTCTCCCTCAGATTTCTATAAAATCCTTTTAGCGTGAGGCATGTCAGCTTGGGAAACATCACCTTTCCTCCTTTCCATCCCGTCAGAGTCGGAGCAGTTCTCAATTTTTTGAGTCCCTTCATTTAGACATTTGGGGACCGAGTCGTGTTCTTGATAATCGGGAACACCATTTTTTTCTGATTGTGGTCGATGACTTTTCTAGACTTCTCGGGTCTTTTAATTGAAGAATAAGTTGGAGGTTGGATCTGTCATCAAATATTTTATTAACGAGATAAAAAATAATTTTCTGCCAATGTCAAATATCTTCGCCTGATAATGCCTTAGAATTCTGCACCTTACAACTTTCTGAGTTTGTTAGATCACTTGGCGTTGTTCATCAGATCTCATGTGCCTATACTTGCCAGCAGAACGGTGTTGCAGAGCGCAAACATCGTCACTTACTTGATGTGATCAGATACTTGTTAATTCAAAATTGTGCTCCTCATGCTCAATGTTGTAAAAGTCACCTGACTAGCCTGACTAGTAGGTCCGACTAGTCTAGTTAGTGGGGTGGCCGACCGAGTACCGACTAATTCCGACTAGGTTCACTACTAAACCAATTTTTGCTTGGAGATACCATATTTTCTTACTTTTTTAAAAGAAAACTTATTCTAATATGCTTAGTGTTTTATTTAAATTCAATTATTTCTTTTGATTCATTATAATAGTAAAAAAATATATAAATCCATGTAAATATATTATAATATATGTATAAAAATGACATATATATTTAAAAAATCAATGTCGATTAAATCCCGACTAAGTCCGATTAATCGCCCGACTACCAATTAATCCTTAATCAGTGACCCGACTGACCGAGTACCGACTACCGACTTTTGCATCCTTGCTCATGCTTACTGGGGCGATGTTGTCCTTACTGCATGTTGTTTGGTAAACCACACACCCTTGTTTATGTTAGGAGAGAAGTTTCTTTTCTCGATTGCATTTCTCGAGAAGGATTTTTTTCTCACTTGCACCTCATGTGTTTGGCTCTGTTGCTTTTGTTCATGATGTCTCTCCAGGTCGTGACAAGCTCTCTCCTAGAGCTGTCAAGTCCGTGTTTGTCGGCTACTCTCATACCCAGAACGAGTACTGTTGCTTTCATCCGCTAAGGTGGAAGTACTTTGTGAGTGTTGACGTTACTTTCTTTGAGTATGTATTTATTTTTCTCCTACAGGTGACATATTTGCTTCACCTGACTCTGATGATGAGATCTACATGCTTCCACTTCCTACTGTCGTTCCTCCACCTCCATCTACTCCTGCTCTACCCCACCTCCTCGTCCACCACTACCACCAGCCTTTACACCTGCTCCTGTGGCTTCACCTTCTACCGTGACTTAATTTTTGCCACGTGTTTTTACTCGCAGGTCTTGCTCGATTCCCCTTGCCCATAGGTCTTTCCCATCATCCAGCATGCCTCGGTATGTAATGAGCACATTGTTTCTGTTGATGGCACTACTGAGTTGTCTGAGCAGCGGGATTCCATATAGGATGATCTTGATGTGATGATTGCTCTGTGTAAATTGAAACGTAAGTGTGCTATTTATTCTCTTGCAACCCAAGTTTCCTTGAGCAGGTTATCAGAGGATTTCGGGAGATTTACCTTGGCACTATCAGCCGTGGAGGTACTACAGACATATCAACAGGCTCTTCAGGACAGTCAGTGGAGGTTAGCCATGGAGGAGGAGATAGCCGTGCTACAGTGACATGGTACGTGGAGTCTTGTTTCTGCTCAAGTTGGTGCATCTGTCGTGGGATACAAATGGGTGTTCACTGTGAAACACTGTATGGATGGGAGTGCGGATTGCTATAAGGCTAGACTTGTGGCACGTGGGTTCACCTAGACATATAAGGTGGACTATCAGGATACTTTCTGTTAAGTTACCAGACATTCTACTTTGTGTATTCTACTTTCTGTTGCTATGACACGAGATTGACCCCTTTACCAGCTTGATGTGAAGAATGCATTCCTCTATTGTGACCTACAAGAGGAGGTCTACATGCAGCAACCACCTTGGTTTGCTGCTGAGGGGGAGTGTTAGAAGGTTTGCAGGCTACACAAGGTTATCTATGTCTTAAGCAGTGTCCAAGAGCATGGTTCCATAAGCTCTCGAACTTGATAGAGTAGCGGGGTTTGTGCAATCGATTGCCGATTGCAGAGGACCCAGAGAGGTAGTATTATCATTCTTGTTTACATTGATGAGATTATTGTTATAGGGAATGACAAGCAGGGCATTTAGGGTGCCAGTAGGACTTCCTAGGTCAGCAGTTTGTGACCAAGATGGGCATGTAATTGTACGTTACTTCCTTGGACTGGAGTTTGTCAGGAACCAATGATGTTTTGGGATGATGTAGAGGAAGTACGTTACAGATCTTCTTTCAGAGACATGGTATGGTAGATTGTAGACCTGCCATTACTCCTATTTAGGGTTGAGCATTGGGCCGGACTAGCCAGACTCGGTATGTAACCTGGCCCATTAAGCCCGGCTGAACCTGAACCCGTTTAAATTTGGGTCGGTCTCGGGCTCAAAAAACATGTTTCTAAAATGGGTTGGGTTCGGGCTTTGTAGAGCCCGACTCGAAGCCCGGATCGAAAACCTGACCTGATACCCGGCCTAAAATCCTGATCCTAAACCTATATAATAATATATATATATATATAATATATTACTTAACCTTAATCCCTCGTGACCTACACCAACCCAACCCCCCTTAAACCTCATCTCATTCTCTAACGATACTACCATGCACCGGCATTTCAAAGTTTTTGAAAATATAAAAAAATATATTAATAAATCAAAAGTTTTTGATAGAAAAATCAAACATTTCAAAGTTTTTTAATCAAAATACCATAGGAATATCAAGATTCCTAAATTTATCACAATTTTTTTAAAAATAAAAAGTTTTTTAAACAGACATTTCCATATCACCCGTTGGATTAAGTATTTTCAAAAAAATTATTTTTTTAAAGGGAAAAAAGTTACCGAACCATCTTGACCCGAACATGGCCCATTTAACTTCGGGTTGGGTTCGGGTTCAGGCTAGCCCATCCAGACTTTTTCAGGCCACGGCTCGACCCGAAACTCGAAAAAATAAATGGGCTTGGGTTCAGGTAGAGGCCTAACCCGTCCTAATAATCAACCCTACTCTTATTGACCCGAGCATGGAGCTCTATGATGATGACACTGAGGCATTGACAAGTGGAGGTACATGGAACTTGTTGGTAAACTACTATATGTGACTATCACCAAGCTTGACATATCCTTTGCCGTGAGCAAAGTGGGTCAGTTTATGGAACAGCCCATACAGACACATATGGATGCAGTCCATATGGATCTAAGATACTCGAAGACTTCACTTGGTACATGATTTCTTTTCAGCAGAGGCACATCTCTCTCAGTTACAACATGTGCAGATGTAAATTATGCTAGTTGTTCAAAGGATAGAAAATCTCCGGCTTTGCTGTGTTCATAGAGAATTCTTCGGTTTCGTGGAAAAACAAGAAGCAGATTGTGGTTGCTAGATCGAGTGTTGAGTCAGAGTACAGGGCCATGGCGCATGCTAGCACAGAGATGATGTGGGTCAGATCTGTTCTTACAGACCTTATTATAGAGGTGCCTCTTCCCATTTACCTCCAATGTGACAATCATGCCGCTCTTTTCATTGCAAACAACCCAACCTTTCATGACTCATGAGAGGACGGAGCACATAGAGGTGGACTGTTTCTACACTCGTGACATGATACAGAAGGGTCTTGTCGCCACTACGTATGTCATCTATGAAGACTAGACAACGGATGTTCTTACTAAGGCCCTAGGTAGAGGACCTTATCAGAGATGTTGTTCCATGCTGAGTTTGATCGATATCTACGCTCCACCTTAGGGGGAGTGTTGAGATATTAGTTATTTTTATTATTGTTTTCTTATTTTCTTTTTCTTTTGTCTTCTTCTTGTAATTTGCCCAACATGTTCCTCTTCTATATAAGAGAATCCTATGACATCTCATTAATGCAATTTATTCTTTTCTCTCTACATACTATAATATAATAAGGTACAATCTAGAAATAATAATAATAATAGCAATACTTATTCCATTTGAAAATTTGAAATCACAAAAGCTTGTTTTATAGAAAATATGGTAAGCTCAAATCCTGATTGGATTGAAATGATTTCAATTGATTCAAAACTGAACTGAAAAAAATTTCTAATTCTATCTTCTCTCCTTTCATGTTTTATGCTTTACAAAAAAATGGCATTTTGAGTTTACCTTGCTCAAAGTAATTTTGGAAAAAGATTATGCCATGGATCTAGGCCTTCAGGGAGAACTAAAGTGGAAAGTTCTCTTAGCTTTCATTCTTGTCATCAACCCCTAGACTTGATGAAGAAAGATTTTGCATTTCTGATTTTTTGACATGGTTATTCTCTGATAATCTCTGTATACATATTGGAAAAAATTATATAGCGGTATTAAATTCTAATTTAATTGCAACAAAATGAAAGATGTTTTTTGCTTCCCAGTATTGGAGAAGTTATTAATTCCAAAATTCTGTGCTTTCTCTTTCTTTTGTTTTTTCAGAAGAAGACGCATCTGAAGGCCCTGGTCTAAGCTGGGGTTCATATTCACAACGAAGAGTAGGCACGAGAAAGACAGTTATCTCCCAACCACGGCTTTTGCCCGAAAAATATGGACAGAATGTAACTAAACCTAAGATACTGCCACCGGTACAAGAAAAACTCCAACCACTAATTATCAATAAAAGTGTGCTTTCTAGTAGACACCCTTGTGAAACTGTCATTGTTCCACCACCCCCTCCGGATAGCAAGCGCATTGGGCCAAGGCGTAAGATTTTTGTCAAATTTTTATTTCACAAAATTGTAATATTGTGCAGCGATAATAATAATGTTTCAAATCTTAAGTGCAGCATGTGAGGTTTGCTATGCACCTGTAGAATATGCTTTGGCTCTTATGCCATCTTCCCCGTCACCATCACCAATTCTTAAGAACCTGACTTATTTTTCTGAGGAAAACTCATCTATGAATGTTTCAAACGGAGGTTCTGATTTTGGTGGACATCCATCTCTACAGCAGAGATATGAATCATTCAATATCAAGGAGTCGATGACAGTCAATTGTGGGTATGTTCATACTATGTGCAATCACTTTATAATTGGCCATCAACTACCTTGAACCATATTTTCTCTATCCACATTAGAAAAGTTTTAGTTTTGTCTCTTTCAGTAGCTAATATAATTTTTTTATCAACTTCGTTAGTCTCTCTCTTTTCTTTATTGCAGATTCTATAGTGGTACCAGGCCTGGTATTGGAAGTGGTTTTGACATCGATGAGCTGGATCTTCTTGAAATGGAAAAGTGCCATGGACTTGTTGTTGCCTCAGCCATATTCGGTACCAATCAATGACAGATCATGTTTTTAGATATTTCGTGTGCCATCATTCTATTTCCATAACAAATGTTATTTCACATTTTCTGATCTATTATTTCATGTATCTTTTATGTCCCAGGAAACTATGATCTCATTCAGCAACCTAAAAATATCAGCGAGATAACAAAAATGCATGCATGCTTTTTTATGTTCCTGGATGAAGAAACGGAGGCATATGTAAAGAACTCTAGTGTTCTTGATGATAAAAAACGAGTGGGATTGTGGAGAGTGGTAGTTGTCCATAATCTTCCTTATGTTGATGCTCGTCGCAATGGAAAGGTTTGTTGATCTGTTTTGTAAAGCATTCAAAAATAATATGCTGCTGTCTAAAATTTAAACTATTTATTTCAAATTTAAGAACCAACAACAACAACAAAGCCTTTTCCCACTTTAAGTAGGACCGACTACATGGATTTTTTGTCTCCATTCAGATCTATCTTGGGTCATTCTCGGGTTTAGATCCAAAGAACTAAATTTAAGAACCAAGATAATAATAATTTTTGTTGGGAAAAAATGAATCATACCATTAGAATAGATCGAGGGCTCTCTTATACAGGAGAAAAGCCCTTGGGTTAGTTACATGATAAGTACATAAAGAAAACATAAAACATAAAATAGACCGTGATATATATTTATCTAACACTTCCCCCAAGTTGGATCATATATATCTATCATGCTCAGCTTGGAGCAACACCTTTGAAATGGACCTCTAGCTAGGGCCTTGGTGAAGATGTCAGTCGTCTGATCTCACGTGGAAACATGAGTGGTAGATATGAGACCTTTCTGGCATGTCTCTGTTGTAATGACAATCCACCTCCATATGCTTCGTCTGTTCATGAAAAGCAGGATTATTGGTAGTAAGTAGTGCGACTTGATTATTGCATAAAAGTTGCATATGAAGAGGAACCTCAATAGTAAGGTCAGTTAATACCGATCTAACCCACATCATCTCTGTACTCCCTTGTGCCATGGCCATGTATTTAGATTCTGCACTTGATCTGGCCGCCACTGTCTACTTCTTGCTTTTCCATAGGACAAGTGAACTCCCGACAGACACAACAAAGCTCGTAGTAGACTTTCTGTCCCTGGGACAACCTGCATAATCAACATATGCACAAGTTGTCACCTCAAGAGATGTATTATTGTTAAATATAAGGCTCGAGCCAGGTGAGTTCTTCAAATATTTCAATATCATATAGTCCATATGCACCTTTCCGGGTTGCTCCGTAAACTGGCTAACCTTGCTCACTGCAGACATTGTATCCGGCTTGGTGATAGTGGCATATAAAAGCTTTCCAACCAGCTCTTTATATCTCCTTCTATCTACCTCCTCAGTGTCATCATCATATAATCTCATACTCGGATCCATAGGGGGTAGTAGCAGGCTTGCATCCTGTCATACCTGTCTTAGAAAGGAGATCCATCACAAACTTCCTCTGGGTCATCATTAGACCACGCTGGTTCCTGGCGAACTCCAATCCAAGGAAGTATCGAAGAGTGCCAAGGTCCTTATTCATAAACTGTTGACTAAGGAACTCTTTGGCAGTCTGAATGCCTTGCTCATCATCCCCTGTGACAACAATATCATCCACATAAACAAGAATAGCAACAGTACCTCTCTGTATCCTCTGAATAAAAAGTGAGTGGTCTGCAGTAGACCGCACAAACCCCTGTTGCTCTATCAACTTCGATAGCTTCCGGTATCAAGCTCTCAGACTCTGCTTCAGCCCATAAATCGCCTTGTGGAGCCTGCACACCTTCTGGGATTCCCCCTCAATAGCAAACCGAGTGGTTGATGCATGTAAACTTCCTCTTAAAGGTCCCCTTATAGAAAGGAATTCTTCACATCAAGTTGGTACAAAGGCCAGTCCTGTGAAACAACATTGGAAAGAAGAATGTGTATTGTCGAATGTTGGACCACAGGAGAGAAGGTATCCTGATAATCCACCCCATATGTTTGAGTGAAGCAGCGTGCCACAAGTCTCGCCTCGTAGCGGTCCACACTGCCATCTTCCCTTTGCTTGATTGTAAATATCCATTTGCTGCTTACAACCGAGGTAACTTTCGGAGTAGATACAATGCTACATGTTCCACGCGACCTCGAAGCTACCATCTCCTCTTTCATTGCAAGTCGCCACCTAGTGTCCTATAGTGCCTCCTGATATGTACGTGGGATAGTAACAACAGAGAGTCTCGCCACAAACTTCCTGTACTCCTCTGAAAGATGATCTAAAGGAACATGTGCAGCAAGAGGATACATGGCGCATTGGCAATGAGGCTTTCTTAAGGTAATAGGAATCTCCAGATCATCAACCGCGTTGTCTTCTGGAATCAACTCGTCCTGTGTATCAGGCAAGACTCTAGTGCCATCAATAGAAACAATGTGTTCATGACATACCTGAGGCGTGGTGCATGATATGGACGGTGCATGAGCTTAGGGGAGAGTAGAAGACCTGCAAGTGTAAACAAGGGGTAAGAACTTGGATTGGGTAGGTGGAGGTGGTGGGGGGGGGGTGGAGGTGGAGAAGATTGAAGTGCAGCATGGTGTTCATCTGATGGAGGACACAGAGGTGGAGGATCAACAACATCCTCTCTAAAAGTAGTATTAGACAACCTGTCACCTGTAGGAGAGAAATACATAATCAACTCAAAGAAAGTGACATCAACGCTCACATAATATCTTCGTCCTACAGGATCAAAACATCTATACCCTTTTTGGGTACGAGAATAATAAACAAAAACACATTTGACAACTCTAGGTGAGAACTTGTCACAGCCAGGAGTGAAATTGTGTACAAAGGCCATAGAGCCAAAGAATCCAGGAGTGAGAGAGAATAGTTCCTTCTCGGGAAACACAATAAAAAAGGGAACCTTCTCTCCAAGAATGGTGGACGACACGTGGTTCACCAAGTAGCAAGCAGTGAGAACTGCGTCCCCCCCAGGAAGAATGAGGGGTACGACTCTGGAGTCTGGATCAACAGAGTTCTTGTGACATCAAGAAGGTGACGATGTTTACGTTCAGCCACGTCATTTTGTTGAGAAGTGTAATTGTCAGAGGTTTGATGAACAATACCGAAAGACCTGAGAAATTCAGACAAATGTAATGTGGAAAACTCCAAAGCACTATCCTTATGAATGAATTTCACTTTAGCAGAGAATATGTTTTTGACTTCAATAAGAAAAGTTTTAATGATAGCACCTGCTTCAGACTTATGTTTTAACAAGAACACCCAATGTAGTCTAGAATAATCTATATCAACCATATAAAAATGATGTCCCTGATGATCAGGAACATGACTCGATCCCAAATATCAAAATGAAACAACTCAAAGGGCTTACTACTGTGATGACTCGGATGACTCGGAAAAAGAGGAGCGATGGTGCTTCCCAAGATGGCATGCTTTACAATTCAAGGTAGTACGGGTAAATATCTGCGGGAGTACATGGCACATCTTCTGGAGGGGAAGGTTGTCAAATCGAAGATGCCACATGAATGGAGAAACAGATCCGGACGGAAGAATAGCAATAACAGCACAAGGCGGTATAGCAAGCTTATACAATCCTCGCTTGTCACGACCATGACTAATCACCCTACTAGTTAGCATGTACTGAAACACAAACGAAGACGGATCAAATATGGCACGCCAATGTAAATCTTTTGTAAATTGATTATGGACAAAAGATTCATCTGAATGTATGGAGCATATAAGACATTCTGAAGAATGCATAGAAGGGGCTAGAACAATCTCCCCTGTCCAACAATGGGTAGACGAAGTCCATTGGTAATAACCACGGATCTGCCAGGTGTGATAGACACGTATGCATTGAACTGCATCCGATCTCCACACATATGATGTGATGCTTCAGAATCCATAATTCAATCAGTCAAATTTGAACTTCTACTACTGGTAAACATAGGAGCACCTGATGATCTAGACGATGCTCTGGTAGTAGTTGTTGCATCTATGGAACATGGATTCGGAGTCGTAGGGGGTGCTCATCATCTCTCGAAGTCTGGAGAGAATATCGTCGAAACGAGGATTTGGGGTAGGTGTAGTAGAATGCTCAGTTTGTTCAGCAGCACGTGCTGACGCTGGATATCCATGCTTCTGAAAACACGTCTCCTTAGAGTGACCAGGACGATGGCAATGAGAATAAGGACTACGTTGTCGACCTCCTCCTCTACCACGAGGTTTGTGGCCTCGAAACTGGGATGACCCCCCTCTGCCACGAGTAGCTGCCATAGCAGAAGGAGTCGTCTGGGTCATAGTAGTGGATGTGGTAGTAATCCAACTCAATCGCTTGTATATTTCCTCCATTGGCGGTATTGTCTCTCCAGTCAGAAGCTGAGTACGAGCGGTATCGTACTCGAAGTCAAGGAATGACAAGAAGACTCCTGTCATGGTAGCATTCTGATATGCCTGCTGCTGTTCAGTGCTGGTGGTAATAGGCATGAAGTTGTGTAGTCACTCAAACATGCCTCTCAAATGAGAGAAGTGTGCGTGGAGCGGTTGACCATTCTGTTTGGTTGAGAAAATGTTTAACTGCAGTTGACGAATCTCGCTCTCATTCTTTGCCTGTCCGTGTATGTCCGCCAATATATCCACATAGCTTTAGCAGTTGGCTGATTAACAATATCATTAGCGATCCCTGTAGTAAGTGTCCCAGAGAGCTAGATACGAGCGTAAGCATCGTCTTGCTTCCATGATGCATTGGCCCCAGTCTTGTCCGCCAGCTCTGAATCAGTCAGAATGTGCTCCTTGTTATGGCATTGCATTAGGGTACGAAACTGCATAGACCATAACTTGTAGTTGGTCCCGTCCATCTTCACTATAGATGTTGGGTCCTTGAAGGCACCGGAAGAGGAGAATGCGTCATCTTGTTCTTTGACATTATACCACGAAGTCGATACGCGGGACACTAAAGAGTAAATCAATGAAAAAATACGTCTATAGAGCCATAAGAGGGAGTAGTTGTATCTATAGACTCATGCAACCATCCCTAGGTCTTCGTACGAGGTCTAGAGCCACTCAACAAGATAGAAATCAGGAAATATCACGAACTACGAACCAGATCAGACCTCGAATCAACACGAAGATGCCTCATGATGGCCCCAGGATGGACTGGGGCCCCTTTCTCGACGGGCAGGCGGCAGGAGGTGCCGCGGCGGCGCTGGGTGGCGTTGGAGGCCCCTGTGGCGTCGCCTAGGGTGGGTGCTGGGGTGCGCTAGGGGCGCGGAAGGCCCTAGCGGCGGCGCTGGAGGGTTGAGGCGGCGCTGGTGTGGGGGGGAGGGGAAGAAGGGACGTGTAGGGTTAGGGTTTAGGGTGGGATATGGGACCCCGGTCTAGGATTGTTGCTCCGATACCATGTAGGGAGAAAAATGAATAATACCATTAGGATAGACCGAGAGCTCTCTTATATATGAGAAAAGCCCTTGGATTAATTACATGATAAGTACATAAAGAAAACATAAAACATAAAATATACCGTGAGATATATTTATCTCAATAATTTTATCTTGGTGAACATATTCTTCAGTTGGTTTCCTTCATGGATTTGGATTATAGTAACTTACTCTAAAGGAGTTTAGGCTTCTGATGCAGGTTCCAAAGCTTCTTCTACACAGGCTTTTTCCTAATGCTCGTTTTTCTTTATGGATTGATGGGAAGCTTGAGCTTGTTGTAGATCCCTTCCAAGTTCTTGAGAGGTATAATGCAAGGTTAAATTGCTGCTGCTGCATAGTAAAATTAAGTTGCTGCTTCTGCTGCGTAGTAATATTATCTTCATGATTCTGCAACTTAATTTTGAGTTTAGTTCTTAGGCGCTGAAATTCCATCTGCCTAATAAAATTATATGACAACTTGAAGGCAAACACATTTATTTAGAGGTTCTCATGTTTATTTGTTGACCTATTTTGATCAGTTTTCTGCATCTATAATGTTTTTCAAAAATAATCTATAATGTTCTTACATGTTTGCAAGTTTGTTCCTGTTGCAGGAATTTAAATTTAGTGCAAAAAACTCATTTCAGTTGAAGGATGCGAGATACCGTGTCTTTTATATGTTTATATAGTATACTCTAAAGTATTTCTTTTCTAAATTAAGCCACAATCAGAAAAGTATAGTAAGTTCTGAAAGCGAACCTTAACTTTGAATTCTTAGCAATTCCTTTTATTATAAAAGGGATATTTCCTTCTCATTGTATATGGTTGCATAGTATTAATTTCAAGCTCTTAGAGACCCCTATGATAATCCAGTCTTATCTGCAGATTTTTGTGGCGGAGGAATGCCACATTTGCAATTTCTAGGCATTACAGGCGCTTTGATGTTTTTGAGGAAGCAGAAGCAAATAAAGCAGCTGGGAAGTATGACAATGCATCCATTGATTTCCAGGTTGATTTTTACAAAGCGGAGGGTCTGACACATTATTCTGCTGCTAAACTTCCCATTACAAGTGGTAAATGAACGGTGGTGCTACTTTTTGTCCATCCAGTTATGAACATTGGAATTGTTCTGATTAGTGGTTTTTAACAGATGTGCCTGAGGGCTGTGTAATTATCAAAGAGCACATCCCCATTACAAATCTCTTTACCTGTCTTTGGTTTAATGAAGTTGATCGCTTTACTTCTAGAGATCAGCTAAGTTTCTCCATGGTAAGAGATAGAGTTATTTCTCAAGTAAATTGGGGCATGGAGATGTTTTGGGATTGCGAAAGACGTAACTTTGTTGTCCAGGTACCTCGAGTTTCTCTCAATTGTTTTCCCTTCGCTTGTTTATATTATGCTTTCCATGTTACATTTTCCTGTCACAGACAACTTTAAACATAAAGCATTCTATTTGTCTTATCCTTTAACTTATATATTCAACAGGGCCCGGTACCGTCTGATTTAATGCATCTATTCTAATATGCATATCACAAATTAGTTGCATTGCCTCTTCAACAATGTGATACATTTACAAATTATCAGATTCTTTTACATTTTCAACATCTTGGTACTATTCTACTTGGCGCACTTATTTTAATAACAGTTTTATTATGATGCAGCCTGTCACGTCATTGTTGTATATCACCTCTCGAACAATATCACATTTCTCCTATTGATTATTGTTATTGCGTCTCTTATTGGTGTCTGCATTCCTTTGAAATTTTGGATAGCGTAATCTGCAATAGTCAATTGTTGATAGCCCTAATCGAGAAATTAATCTACACACTTGATTTCTTTCAGGCATATCACAAAGATTTATTAGATTACATGAAGCAGCATCCAGTTCAACCACCTCCAAAATCTCCAGCAAGGTCTGAAACTGTTAGAAAAACAATACCATTACCAGTAAGGACTGAAACTGCCAGAAAAACAACACCATTACCAGTAAGGACTGAAACTGCCAAGAAACCGCTACCGGTACCAGAGCCTGTTGTAGATGCAGATGCATTGAAGAAACCTAGTGGGAAGCGTGGGAGAGATAAAAGATCAAGTTCTCGGCGTCGCCGCCCTAGAGTAGGTAATTCTAGAGACATTAGCTCGGTTTAGGATGCAAAGTACAACTTTAGATGGCATTCTCTCCATTTTATATTATTCAAGGGAAGGGCAAGCATAGTTGATTATTGATATTTTTGTTCAGAGGAATGACACTTATTTTTTCCCCATCAAGGAATTGCAAATAGTTCATTCAATTCATATGTAAATAACAATTAGAAAAAAAAATAAACAGTATAAGATTTTATGTTTTTTCACCTGAAATCTTCTCACTTGTCTTTCTTTTGTTGTTCCACAATATTTGATGGTCAGTTTTTACTTCTAGTTACAGCTAGACACATGAAGATGATTGTGATCCTTATACCATTTTGGTATTGATTTTAAAGGTACTTTGTTAATGTTGTGTGTGCTTATAGATAATTTAAGGGCTTTAGGATATCATTCGAGGGTAAGTAGGCAATTGAGTTGCGTATTCAAAAACATGCAGATGCAACTATTCATGCAAATTGAGCGTGAAATGTTGCCAAGCATCATTACTGTGTAGTGCTGCCAATTAATCCAATTGATTGCATTTTTTACAATTCTGATAGGATTTGTTGCATACAACCCAACCTATTAATGTGCATCTCTAGATGCTTGCATATAAGTCCTATATCTATGGCCATCAGTTATGCTTTGCTTTTGGACTAGGCATGCAACATCTTCTATGCTATTCTGCTTGAAAATTGACCAAATTTCCCACCCCGATCTTGATGGTCAATCTACATTTTATTAGGAAATTCATGCTGTGTATTTCACAAACTGATCCATAAGCCTACTATCTTTTTAGATGATCTTTGCATGGTGTTCCCATCATTGCCAATTCATGAAAAGGAGGCCTTACCACTCTGTACTCAGTTGCGAAAAAATTTCTCGTGTTAATGTTGTATTTGGTTGCCTCATGGTAAGGCAGGAACATGTCATAATTGTATTTGATTACCACTATGTTCTTTTGGTAAGGCAGGAACATGTCATAATTGTCAAGGGAATTCTTTCCTCCCTTTCCCCTATTGACCGTATTTTTTTTGGATCATGAACTATCCATATGCTCGGTCTGGTCTGTTTCCCAGATGTTTCACCGGTGCTTTGGGGTGAGAATGTCACACCAGATTATCAATCCCAGTAGATCTCATCATGATTAGGTGGTTTTGCATAGGGAGTTAAATTAAAATGCCGTCATTTACCGAAAACTTGTAAAATATTCACAGCTGTGATCAGGGATCTGGTTTCCACTGTATGTGAATCTGCAGGGATCTGGAGACACCTCTAAGTCCAGTTTCAGCACACGTCTTTTGAAACCAGTGCCTTGAGTACCATTGGCTCAGGCATACTTGGAAAACTTTGGAATGTTAAGAATGTTCATAATGTTGCATACCTATTACTATTAGTTAGTGATACCAAAATTATGATGCACAGCCGCATTGAGAATGAGGGATGTATGGATAATGAAAGGCGTTCCACCACAGGATGCTGAGATTGAAATACTGCCAATATCCTTAAATACACAATGACTACTGCTGTGTGTCTGTTCATTTGTGCAGAGAAATGATGGGATGAGATATTGGTTTTTCCTTGGCATGCGTAAGCGATCATGTGATTTGAGGTTAACGTAGTATGTTTTCTTTGTGCACGAAGAGGATGGTGAAAATGGTTGTGATTACTGGTGGTGAATATTTCTCATGCAATGTGTTCTTCTACGAAGGTGTCGTAGATTTACAAGACTTCATGAAGGAATGAGATGTCTTAATTTTTTTATTTAAGTTCAAATATGTCATGCATGACTTAAATATTCCATTCCTCAAGGGACATCTCCATTGAAAAAGGTTGTGTATTGTGTGTTACATAGACAATTTGACAATAACAAGATCTTGTGGACCATTCTCTTATGAAGCAGTGATTCTGGACTCTTCAGTTAGGTTATGGGATTAAAATTAAGAGAAATTCTATTAGATGGTTAAGCACAAGAGTAATCCCACACTACAAATAAATTTTGGTTTTTTTGTGGGGGAAGTTGTTGATTTGCTGTATAATAGCTGCAAACTGTGCATTGGTCCATAACAATGGAAGATAAATCTTATAATTCAAATATATCATTCTAGATTTTTCCTGGATTTCGACAATAACCCGATTGTAAACAAGCCTAAACCGATTAATCTAGGGATATCGAGCTTTCTGCTTATCATGAATAGTAGAATCTTTTAAACTGTTGATCAGTCAGTAATTTTCATAATTGATTTTTAGTATCTGCAATGAAAACATGATTGTGAATGAGGGACTAGACCGGACAATCCACCACTCAAATATGACCCGTCACTTTTTCCGTATTTCATTGCAAAACCACTCTTCTCACTGATGGCTGATTGACATCTCTCTCGTTGTCTCTCGTGTCTCACAGAATCCAACCTTTTTTATCTCCGAACCATCGATTTCTAATGCATGCTTCCTATATTTATTATCTTCATGATTTCCTTTCTTCCTCTTAATTCAGTCATTAACATAGGCACCATCAATTGCTCTAGTTTCTTCTCTATACTTCCACCCTAAAAATAAATTAAAGGGATCGCCTTGAGTCGAACCTCAACTCATATTTGATTGGGCCAGACCAGGGTAGGATATAGCCCAGCTCACAATCCATCAAATTAAATGGACCTTGGGACCTGAAATGACCTGGTTCGATGCTCATCTCTACCTATATCCAAGGTTTTTCTGATATCAGGTTTGGATATGAACCCCTTCTTGTCGAGGAATATATTCTATATAGTGAAGCAAACCACCTTAAAACTCAAAAGTAGTAGTAGAAGAAAAAATCCTCCGGGACTGTAATATACGCTTCTTGCATGCTCAAAAAAAGAAAAGAAAAGCAAACCACCTCTAACGAAGACGTGAGAAATTTGGCCACTTCAGTATATATGCATGTCATATTCATGATGGTGACTAACAGGGACTGTCAGTTTCATGTTTGAATGCAAGTGATGTCCAGCCCTGGTAACAAAAACTCTGGGTCGTGCCGGTTTCTTGTACATTTCTAAAACCATACCCATTTCCAGAGCCATATCACAATTTTGTGTCATAGCTTATAGAAGATGGACAAGAATATCTTGTACCTTAGGATAATTTACCGTTTACTTTCCCTTCTCCCCTCCAGCACACTGATATGATCAAGATACACACAACTCGAAGCTTAATAATACCAACAGATCACATAATCCATTAAGGATCACATAACAACATAGAGATCGACCACCTTACAAAGGCACGACAAGGCACACGATAATAAAGTTGTCCCACTTATTCCAATCTTAAGCATAAGTAGCACAATCCATAGAGAGTGAGCTGCTTTAATTTGCTTCCTCCTCAGATAGAGACCCTTCTCCCAACTTACATATGGAAAGTGGAGCTAAGGTGCATCGAATTACTTGCAAGGGGAGAAGGGGTTTCATGGTCTTGTTCAATGGCCGCAGGTGCAGGTGGTGCATGTGCAGTTGGGTCCGCACTTGCACTTCCCGTCGTTCTCCCCACTCGCAGTTACACCGTCATAGTAGCTGCAGTTATTTGTTCTCCATCATTATCAAGCAACCAAATTACAAGGCAAAGAAAGCCGATATTTGTTGACTGTGTTACCTTTTCTCGGTCACAATGACCTCGACTCCATAGGTGTTGCCCTTCTTCCTGCAGGTTTCAAAGCGTAGAAGAGTCATTTGCAGTCATGATATCCTAAACAATATTTAATACCATATACAAAGAAACAGTTTTCGGTATAATGGAGATTCCTGAGAAGCAGGATTGTTTAGCGGCGTTTTGGAAGAACTCTTCTCAAGCAGTTGCGTTCGACTTCCAAAAAAAATTAATATATTGGATGTCATATTTTTGGAAAATTAAGATATCATAAATTGCTAATCATTCACAGAGAAGTGGTAGCAGTTTATTTGTGAGAAGGATCCCCCTCCATCTATTTTGCCAGAAGAGGAGACATACGGGCAGTTGGTCTTGTCAGCACAGTTGCAGTTGCTGCAGCTCGACATCCTCGAGATGAGAAGAGAAAGGATGGGCACTGAAAGAGCTTCGCTTTGCTGTGCTCTTACACTTGAGAGTGGTGTGTGGGATGAAGAGAAGCTCTTGTCCTCTATTTATAACCCCTTCCCTCAAACATAGAGATAGATATGAATCCAACATCTCAATATCCCCCTTTTGCCCTCAAAATGGCTATTTTTCCTATCATTAATTGCCGTGGAATTCCAATATTAAACTTCTCTAAAGAAATAGAACTAGAGTTTAAAATGCGGGAGGCTCGCATATGTCGCTTTCTTAGATAGTTGAACCATGATCCAACCAGCTGCCGCGGTTTCAATCTGATCAATTTGCTGGATATATACCACTCTTTTTGTGAATGATGCATATGTATGAATTCCTTCAAGTATTTTTATAGCTTAACTTGTGTGAAACATACGTTCGTCGAGTCGAAAGTAAAGTTCGTGGACTGCTCATGCAAAAGCTCCAACCTGCTTATACGATTTCTCGATGGTTGAACATGATTAGCATATTGGGGACTAATTATCAACTGGCAGTTACTCTATATCAAATTAATAAAGTAGAGTTTAAACTCAAAATTTTACAATTCATATGGTATTCTCAAAACAGTGTAATTACGCAGTTTCCATTCATATCAATTGATTGGAAAGTCTGAATCAACATGTCTGTAAAAGCAACTGCTGAGGGAATCACTTCCTATAAAGACTATCTGTTTTTATATTAAGGAAAAAGAATGGATGAAAACTTGAATTGCTTCCTCACCTCTCACGTCCAAACCCACTAATACTATTCGTAAAAGCAAGCGGTCAACATCTCTCCCTCTCTCTCACTCTAAAGAAGAGGATGAAGAAGACACCAAATGATACATATCAATCGGAAATAGTTCCTTGATGGGATTATATACTGTGTATGCCATCATTTGACAAGCATTGCTAAAATCTATTTGAATTTGAGTGGTCGGAAGGCATTGCACTTGTCCCCACCCCTCTGATTTTCCGGTCCTTTCTTTTAAATTTAAATTTTAGCGATGATTAATTAAAATTTTGAAAAATAACAACAGATAAATATCGTTATATGAACGATCACTAATAATATAATAATGATTGTTATGAATCAAATGATTGCTAATTTAAGTAGTTGCAAATTATTTAACAAATGAAGATTTTGAAAAAAAAATCACTGTAACCCAGTTTTGATATACTGTTAGCAAGGATACGTATATCAACTTTTATCTACTGTTCTATTTCTAAATTTAAATTAGTTATTGCTAAATATTAAACTAATAAATTAACAATGATTAATTTTTTTTAAAAAAAGCAACATATAATCGTTGCTTATAATGTCAAACCATTATGAATTTTTATGTTCTACAATCATGCATTTGTCTATTTCTTAATCATTGTTCTACTTACACTTTGTTGATTTAATCCCGTCCAAACACCTATGTTGTGTCAGACCCTTCGTGTTTTTAATGCCAACTGTTGTGCAAGACTGGACACAAAACTCATTTCATGCAAATACCTAAGACGATGCTCATCCACATAATAAGATTTACAGTTTATCTATTTAGCAGCTTCTCGAAAATGGAAATGAACATCTCCTGATTAAATATAATTTAATATTATTTTTCACAGCACACTAAATGGTTGAAATTCACACATGTCAAAGCTTAATACCAATGAGAGGAGTCGTCAGCCCGATGTCCTTTGTCGTCAGCAATCCCATGATTCTCGCAACCGGCTTCAAGTAAACCTGTCTCGAGTGGAAGTGAAGAGAAGCTTTGTGCGGATCTATGCCCGACGGGGGAAAGGAAGTTTAGGATTTAGGATTTCGACATAAAGAAAAATCAAGAACAAATCAAACAAACAAAACAATGATCGGTTGTATCGAATGTCAGATGAGTCATCAGTCAAGTGTCCTCTGTTGTCAACAACTCCGTGATTCTTGTAGTTTGCTTCGAGTAATCTCATCTTGTATAGCCAAAAAGTAAGGTTGATGAACAATGTAACCTCTCGAGCTTAGGTCTCCGATCCGTTATCGAGGAAATTGGTCATGACAACTTATTGGGTTCAAGACCAATTGAACCAGTTGACAACCACTCAAAATGCTTAAGCCCAAGTTGTCAAGTAATAATTTCTACCGCTTATAACCCACACACATGCTTCGTGGGATTTAGATGTGTGACTATGTTTGGGGATTGTGGTGTTACAACCTCACACACTTACATTCGCAACGTCCTCGTAGCGACATGGTCCATCACTTATTCCTAGTGATAGTGGTGGTTGCATGCTCGAGTAGCTTTTGCCTCCTATCTCTTTATAGGGGTTGCTCCACTTCTTGGGTAACCCTCTCAACTATGAGAGGGAAATTCGATCTGATACCATTTGTAATGCCTCGCCTCAACGGGAGCGCATCTCAACACCCATTTAATATTAACTAAAAATAGTTATAAAAACCTACATGATATATCATTAATACAAAAAAAAATTCGACAAGTTGTAACACCCCAACCCCAAACATAGTCCCACATCTAAAACTCACGAAGTATGAGTGCGAGTTATAAGTGGTGGGGTTTACTACTTGATAAGTTGAGCTTATGGTTATCAACGGGTTCAATCAGACCCACACCCAAGAAGTTATCAGGGCCAATTTTCCTTAATAATCGACTGGGGATCTAAGTCCAGAACCTTACAGATGGTATTAGAACCAATTTTCCTATGATAGTGGAAAGGACTACTTGAGCTGGAGCTATCCCTACAAAGAGATATGAGAAAAGGTCTACCCGGAGCATGTAACCGCCACTGTCACTGGGAATAAGTGATGGATCATGTCTCAACGAGGACTTTGCGAATATAAGGGAGATTGTAACACTCCAACTCACAAACATAGTCTCACATATAAAACTCATGAAGTGTATATGGGATTACTACTTGATAACCTTGAGCTTAAGCACTTTAGATGGTTGTCAACAAGTCCATCTATACTCGAACTCAACAAGTTGTCAGGACCATTTTTCCTTAATAAAGGACTGTGGACCTAAACCTGGGACATTATAAATGGTGCTCTCTTGACAGGGCTTCATATATTGTAGGAAGTTGTCCCATTTATTTTCAATCTTAAGCATAAGACATATAGTCCATAATGACTAAGTTGCATTGCTAACACCTCAGACAAAGACCTTTCTCCCAACTTACATATGAAATATGGAGCTAAGGTGCTGATAGAAAGACTGAGATGAGGATCCTAACATCCCATCTTGGAGGGCATGTGGTGTCCAACAAGTCGGATCCAATCGTTGTATCGGTGCCTCTATCGACTCTCGGAATCCGAATTAATCAATCAAATCAACAGTCAACAACGATATATGAAATAAAATCAAAATGCATTGGGTGAAATTTATCATACCCTACAAAATGTGTGTAGTCAAGAAGTGTGGGGGTCAAACCACTAAGAGCAAATGGTGGATATGTATAATTATTATTAATCAATATTAGCTAATATTAACTATTTTTATGTTTTATAATTTTTTGTGGATTTTTAATTATTTTTAGGTATATATATAGATTTTTAATGGTTTTATATATTTTTTTATATTTTTATTTTCTTTGTAATGTTGCATATTTTTATTTTTTTTAAAGTATAATATATATTTATTTATAGTAAAATTATTATTCTAGATATAATAAATAATCTACATATATATAATATATATAGAGAGATATAAAAGGGAACAATCCCTTCTTTTAAAAGTTTTAAATATAAAATATATATTATAAGTAATAAAAATGATAATATAAAGTATATATGTATTATAAAGTATATATAGTGTTTCATAATTATTTAGAAAAAATATTTTTTTATCTTTTAATATTTTCTCTATTTTAGGGATTTTTATGGATTGTTTGCTAATTTTTAGGTATTTTTAAAATGTTAAAATGTACAAAATAATGATAAAATAACTAGGTCGAATAGTTTTGGGTTTAAAAAAAATAATAAGTCCAAAATTTCCAAAACTTTTTTAAATATATACTATATAATATAAAGAAAAATAGGGAATGTAAATTTTTTTGATTTTTTTAATTAATTTTACTAATTTTTATAGAATTTTTAGGGTTTTTCAATTTTAAACTTTTATTTTTATATTTTTTATGATTTTTGATATGAAGATAGAATATACAATAGTATATATATATATGAGATTTTTAAAGATGGTTTCATAATTTTTGGATTTATATATGCAAAAAAGGACTACAATGTGTGTTTTGATTTTTTATAAATAGGAAATTACTTAAAATGCCTAGCGAAAATTATGTGATAGATCTACATAGCAGGCGCCTTAGACAATTTTCCTACAATTTTTAGAGATATAATGTTATTTATAAAGATAAATATGCACAAGATATAATTTTGGAACTGGCGAGAACTTTTTGTAAATTAAATAAAGTTAAAATACATTTAAAAATAATAAACACAAAGTTTAGTGGCATGCAAGTAATTTTCTCAATTAAATCCCGACTTTAATAAGCTCATAAATTAAAATCCAAGGTCATGGATGCAAAGTATCTAGAAACTTAACCTTAATTATATAACTTTTAATATTAAACTGAACTACGTAAAGTTGTAAGGGCCTAAGTGTAAAATGGTCGGTCATGCGTGGGCACTCGAGGTGACCTAGTGAAGGACCTAATGTAAATATCACAAGGTTAAAGGGGACCTTGCAAGTTTCACACAAAATATTACACTTAAAATAATATTTACAAACTATTTAAAAATTATAAAAAGTAGTGGGGTGTTTGTGTACTTTACCCCTTAATGTGTGCCATCCAACGACTCACCGAACTCCAAGTGGTGGTACTTGACACGATCGGGCGGAGGAGGATGCGTAACGCTTCAACTTTAATCCACTGCCCAGATTAGATCTAGGTTGAGCTCTTGATCCGACACCCTTCAAGTGTGTTATAAGAACATGCAAGAACACATGAGGGGGCTTGCTTTAGTCGCCAATATCTCTGATCTCCAGGCACCTTTCTCTTCTCTGATGAGTCCAAATCCTTCATGGGATATGGTCGCACCAGCAAGTAACCTCCAATGGATCTAGGTCCCCTTGAATGGGATCTGGGCTCTGATAATTTTGCGCAACCTGGAGCTTCAAATGAAGCCTCGAATTCATGCTCCAGGCGGTTGCTTGAGTGGCTGGCTTGCACAAAAATTTCAGGGGATCGAGGTGCCCTTCTTCAACCCAAAATGAAGCTAGATGCACGAGGGGATGAAGGGGGCGATAAAACTCTGATGAATGGTGAAGTAGAAACTCCGACAGACCTTGATTCTTGCATAATCAAGGAGGAAAATGAGGGCTTCGATGGAGAAGGCATCAGGGAATGAAATGGGGATGAAATGTCAGGTCGAACACAGGTGGATCATGATGAATTTAAGTTGGAGTGGAAAGCTCCAGCAAACTCAAGATATAAAATTATGCGAACCTAATAGTTAATTGATTAAACTAAATGCTACACTACAAGGAAGAATGGAAACTTCACTAGAAATTGCAACGAAAATAGCTCTACCTAACTTAAATCTAGGAGCAGAGGGCCTTCACTAGCGAAGCTCTAGTAGGGGGAATCGCGATGATTCTCAACCTTATCCACGCCGACAAGGGGAGGGAGTCGCTTGCTGTAATAGAGAATCCACCTATGGAGTCCTATTGGTGTTAGGAAGGAGAATATAGATCACAAAGCCAAAAATGTCAGGGGGTGTTTATTTATAGATGAAGTTTTTGGCGAAAGTGGGCAGATGATCGCGAGAAGGGGAAGCATAGTTGGTGGGAGCTGGATGGTTGGTGTGGGTTAGGGATGAGGGAGGAGTAGAGTGGGGGTGGTTTCGAGGAGGAAGGGAGTAGAGTCGAAGGGGAGGAAAATAGAGAAGGTCGTGATCTTGTGACCATTGATAGAAGTCAGAGGTGAAGGGTGTACAGTTTATTGGAAGTCAACAAAGATGCGCCCTGACTGGTCCACGCGACCAATCAGGAAAAAACAAGAATTAAATTTCTTAATAAATTGATAATAAATAATAAATAAATTTATTAAAATTCAAATATGAAAAATATTTCTTATTTACGTACTATTTTATGGATATTTTTATTTATTTTTACAAGCTTATTTATTAAGTGCTAATATTTACATGTATATACATAGGTATATTTACCTATATTTGATGTATTTTATTTGTATTTGGTATTTGATATATTTGGTATTTGGTATGTTTTTATTTTTATATATTTAAAATAGTATTACAATTATTTAAAAATATAAAGAAGGATTAAAATAAAAAGAATTAATAAATTGAATAAATATGCAGTTATAAGGTACATTGGGACCAAAAAATCGACTTTCACATTTTTACTCTATTTTAAATGAAACCACCTTCATTAGATAGGAAATTTAATTTTATGAATAATAGAGGTGAGTCTAGTAAATTTTAGATTTGTATGGAGGATTTATTATCTGTGAAATTTCGTTTGCAACTTTTTCCTCTATGTATCCCAGTCACAATGTGCATTATTTTTATGTGCAATTTGTTTTATATTTTTCTTTGTAGTTTTTATGTACAAGTTTCGTATCGAAGGTTTTATAATTTGAGTTATTTAAATTTTAAAATAAAATATGGTACAAATAGTTGTTTATTGATGAATAAAGTTAGGGTTTCTGTGTGTATTTTCTGTACACTTGGGTACCCTTTCCCCCCCACTTTATTACTAGTCGACCATGCCAATATTGTCTTGGTCTCGGTGTCTAGGGTCATTGACGAACACATAAATTTCCCTTGCTAATTTTGATCTATTGTTGTAGACATGCAATCTCGAAGATTCATCAAAAAATTGATTACACCAAGAAATGATATAGAGAATCAAGTCTCAATGCAATCAAAGTTATTTATTTTACTTAGATAAGTCCCAAGATCGAACTTTTAGATGTAATACATGGGTTAGGAATTAATAATTAAATGATTTAGAAAATTAGGTTTTTAGAGCGGAAAATTATTTTTGGGTGTTTTTTTGAATGTTTTAGCTTTTTATGGGTTTTATATAAGAAAATGTAATTATTGATAAAAGAAATATGATGCATGAGTTTTTAAATTTAATGTAGGAAAGTTAATGCTATGCTATGTGTTTATTAAATAAATAAGCAAATACAATCATTTTGTGTTCTTTAAAATTATGATGAAATAATATGATGCACAATGGTGAATGAAGATGCATCAGAGACAAGCTGTCAAGCAAAGAACAATTTAAATTAATTAGTGAGCCAACCGTAGTCAATTAATGACTCAATTTGTATCCCCAATTAATCACCCCACTCAATGCACAAGTCATTGAGCGATATAATAAAAAATCAAGAATAATTTTGCTCAAAGTTAGAAAATAAACATCTTTAATTTATTTAAGTCAAATAACGTATCAAATTACATGATAGATAATAAAATAAGGTTCGAATTGATATAAGGAACTGAAGGATATGGGAAATCCTCAAGCGCATCACGAAAGCATGAGGATCGCATTGAATGCGATCGGGGCAACTAGTCGCACTAGTTGCTCAATGCAGCGGAATTTAAAAATTTATAATGTGATGAAGCCACATGATACAAGAACACTTCTTGGATCGTTTCATCTAAACCACAATTAGGTATAAGGTTTACCTCTTGAAGCATGGTTGCGATCGAGTCTCTAAAACAAGAGACCTCCTACCTCTAGTCCGATCCAACGGAGGAGACGCTTACGAGCGCGTTGATGAGACGCATCCTTCTCGCAATCCATGTTGATGATCCAAGCAGTGAATCTCCTGATCTCATTGTACGAGATCCGACGTCTTCTTCACGAGCGAGGCGCACCTAAGGAGACGGAGATTCCATGGCAAATACTCCGACATCATAACGACGATGCTGCGGTGATGGAAACTCCCTCAATGTCTCCATGGTGGACGACCATTATGAGAGAGAGAGAGAGATGCTTGGCATGTGGAGAAATAGAGAGGGATATAGAGCATTCGTAATCATGTGTATCTCGAAGAGCAAGGAGTGCTTCTTCTTATATAGGGTTTTGGGAGTCCATGGATCCCAATCCATGGATATCACACAATCAATGGTGAGATTGATTTGTGTTTCTTTCAGCGGCCATGATCTTGTTGTGAAAACACAACCATAATTAATTTAATTTCAGTTGATATATATCGATATATTTAAATTTAAATCAAATCAGTTAATTATTCTTGGAGATAATGTGGAGATGAACCATATCCCCTAAAAAGGCAGGACAACTACCAATCATCTCATGATATCTCATTATCTCATCAGATCTCATTATCTCATGATATCTCCAAGATCTACAACAATAACTTTTATAAATTATTTCACAAAAATAATTCGTAATTATCTTGCAAAAAATATTGCAATCATGCCATTGGAAAATTGTGAATCACATTCACATCCCAAAACAAAATGTAAATTATACTTTCAATTAATTATCCAATGTGAATCCAATTCACATCAATAATTAATCAACAAATATAAATCATAAATAGCTCTCTCTTATATATTATAAATCATATTTTATAATATACATGATTAATATGGATAATGCTATCAGCATTATTCATATCCATGATAATTAAATCACATTTAATCATCTTGGATCTCTATTCTCAAGTGCCCAAATAATATGAATCACATTCACACTATTTAGATCTTTGATAGTTAAATCATATTTAATTATCTTAGATAACTCTCCCTATAATATGAATCAAATTCATATTATACATGATAATTAAATCATATTCAATTATCGATTTTCTCAATGCTCGGATATATAATATCAACAATGAAATTATCCTTGAACTCTTTCAAGGATAATGAGCTTTCTCAGTGGATACTTTGAGATAAGGGCAGGGCGATTGTATTTTTCCATGTATAGTGACTTGAATATTGAGATCACATTTCAAATCCAGATCTTGCGGACCTCCCATAGATGTTTGATTAAATCAAAGCCATAGATCTAATCTTCTTATTGCATTTGAATCACATTCAGATCAATGTCCAACATTTGGACTAAGATCAGATTACTTCTCTATGAGAGGAGTCACTAAAATCCAGACATGTTTCATCACTCCCTCAGAATGGAAGCGTCATGGTTATACCATCGTTTATGATCACATTATCCTCAAGTATTCCCAATACATGTACATCCTGCATACTGGAAGACCCAGAATAAACCCGAAGTATTAGATCTCTTTTAGACTGTCTCCTTCACGATTTTGTTATTAACTTTCTCATTTGATCATTGGGAGTTGGTATCGATCATATACTTTTCAAAAGCATATTCATACCCAGGTGTTGATCATATACTTTCCAAAAGTATATATCAAACCTACAAATTCAGTCAAGCTTCCAAAGCGAGATGACCGTGCACAGAATTTAATTCTTCCCAATATCTCATGAGTGAGCTCATGTCTTCTGGTTCAGTAATGAACATGTATGATCCCTTTGAGAGATCATATTACTCATATGTCCTTGCATGCACACCAGAACACCGGTATATAGACGTTGGTTAGGTCATCAACCTATTGGTCTGCCAAATGTACATACTCAGACATATAGTAACACATCTGTCTCTGATCAGAGGATGCGTGCTTATATCGTGACAACATACGACATAGGACTTTGGTTATCTCGATCTCATTAAGTCAACTCTTTGACCTAACTTATCTAACACATCTGAATCTCTATCCTATGCAGAGGACCTGCATCAAGAGCTCGGTTAGATATCATCCAAATAAGAAAGGATTGCTATCTCCTACTCAGGCTAGAGATCATCTCTTAATAATCATTTTACGGTGCTTGATGAGTCCTCAATCTAACTCATTAGATATTCATACAAGCACCAACCTCTATGATTCAATAATTGAATCAACAACTATGTGATCATTAAGATGACCATGGTACATAACCCTAATTGTACTAAGGGACCTATTATGAAAATTAATCATTCTTCATTTCAGATCAGGTAATGATATTCGCAATAGCATTTATTGCATAATGGCTCGACGTAGGCTCGCATGTCCAATAATCTCCCTCTAGCCCAAAGAGCCATTAATGGGCTAATTATTTAAACCCGCACTCATGTGACAATCACAGGCTATTTAGAAAAATAGCTAGGTAAGTTGATTAGTCACTCTGCTCCCAAGAGACTATGCCAAGTCCTTTTACGGCACTTGCATATCCCCTAGTAACATTGCTCGCATCCAATGCGAATGTTGCATCTTATGTAACCTATACTCAATATTGTTAGTTATAGTGTCTTTGACACTACAACTCAATAATTATTATAACCAGTATTTCCATAATCCTTATCAGAATACCCTTATTCCTAGAGATCTCTATCTCCTAAGATATCTGCAAATAAGGCTTTTAGATCACTATCTATAAAGTCTTGATCTCTTGAAGTTAAGACTTAGAGATCACTATCTCTAAAGTTTAATCATCTTTAAGATGTTGTCGTTACTGTAATCAAGTGTTTTATTTTCATAGTAGGATTAGTAACAATTTACTACTCCCATTTCATGGTAGACATCTGGCATTTGTTCACATCTAGTATACACTCAGCTTCTCGCAACTGATGCACAAGGGAAGCAGTTCTGGCATTCACTTCCTCAACTCATTGAGGTGTTATCCCTTTAGATAGGTCAGTACCATATCTTAAGGAAAGGAAGCCTTTCTTGGAATTTTACAGAAAAATGGAATATGTCCAAGGTGTACCACTAATATCAAGGTCCTAGTACCCTCTTTTCTACGCTTCTGAACAACTTCAGAACTAAGATCCAAGAGGTATCTTTGAGATCATATCTCAAGTTATGGAATAGTCAGTCTATAAAACACTTATTATTATCCTAATATCATTCCAAATGATTAGGATATCATCTACATTTAGCATGATGAACACAATGGCACCCCCACTAAGCTTCACATGGTTCATCAAGATTCTATCATAACATTTATGATTCATTAAATCTGATATTCCAACTACAAGAAGCTTATTCGAGTCCACAGATGGAGTTATTCAGCTTGCACAACTTGTTTTCCTCAACTATGAAGCCATGGGGCTACTTCATATGAATATCCTCAGAGAGGTATTCATAGAGGAATGAATCTTGACTTCCATATTGAAGATGTCAAAGTCAAATTGTGTAGCTATAGTTAGTAATATTTTGATGGGTATAAGCAAGGTCACTGAAGAGCAAGTCTCACCGCAAGCGATGTCTTCTCTTCGGTGTGTATCTTGTGAATACGAGATGTACTTTGAAGGTCTCTACCTTCTCATCAGGTTCCCTCTTTCTCTTTAAGATCCATTTAAACCTTAACGGGTCTTATCCATATAGGTGGATCCTCGAGGGTCTATATACAAGACTTGTATATGAAGTCTACTTTAGACTTTATTGCTAAAATCCATCATCCCATGTCATGATTTTTAGAGGCTTCATCACATGAAGTTAGATCATTATCAGATTTCTCTGACACATGAAATACATCCTCAAACTCAATTGAAGATGTATGAGTGTTTCATATTTAATTATCCTTTTAGTTTCCAATTTCAGGAACCTCATAATCTTCTCAAGATTAAATGAGATCCTTCACTTCATTTTCATCTTGATTCTCAAGAGTCTTATCTTTTAAGAATCACATTCTCAGATATGAGATCTTTTAAGAATCTCAAGGTTATAAAGTAGGTATCCATTACCATCCTTTATTTTCCTAATGAAGTAGCACTCTCTGGTGCTAGATTCCATCTTACTTGCATGGAAACTTATTAAGGATATATATTGTAGTCTCGACTACATATATACCAGGAAACTAAGAGGTAATTATGCTAATATTCATCATTGAATAAATCATGTCACACGTGATCTAATTATATCTCCCTACAACTCTATTGAGTTTAGGTGTATCAGGAGGAGTGAGATAAGTCATATCTCCATAAGGTATTCCTTGAATTCATCTAATAGGTATTGACTACCTAGATTATATCAAATTCATTCTCATCTTCCTCAAACTTTGTTTCTAAACCAAATTTGTGAAATATGTGAACATTTCAAAGGTTTCTAAGGTGAAGGGAAGAAATCTCATATCACAAATAATCATTAATAGATATCACATACCATAATGTTTATTCTAATATAGATAATCCACATATATCAATATGTATGAGATTTCGAATACCTCAGCATCTAACATCGTTCCTAGAGAAGGGTGTATTGGACATTTTACTTTGAATATAATATTCATAAGTATGTAAATCTTGAAATTTTAGACATCCTAAAGTTTCATCTCTTACTAGTCTATTGATCAAATCAACAGATAAATATCCAAGGCTTGATGCTACATCATTTTCAAATGATCTTCATCCTCCTATTGATCTTATAAGGTTTAACTTTCAGTATTAGAAATCTTAATGAACCATTCATTAATTTTCTAATTTAGTACAGTCCACTAGATGTTAGATTACTATCTGAAATATATCTATCATAACTCTTTATGATAGGTTTATTCCAGAATTCATGTTTATTTCCAACATTTAGAAATAAACTATGAGTGTATTCTAATATCCAGGTCATAGAGACATTCTCTAAGACTAAGGACTCTCCCACTGAAAATATGAAGTCTATCCATCCAACAGAGATTGATACAACAATTGCATCAATACCCATGTGGATGATTATTAAACCTTAAGATCAAGTTTCTAGTCTTCTAAAACATATGTAACCAATTGCAAATGTTATTAGAAGAATGAGATACAATTATTAGACTTTGATCTTATCAAATAAGAAAGTCAATTTCAATGATTATATGTAGATGTATATTATTTCAATGATCTTGTCATTATCTGGGTCCTTCTCTAAGTATCCAAGATAGTCTAGATAATCACACTATCAATACATCGACTTATGCAGTATTGGCATTCATCCAACTCTTTTGAATGTCATATGCATGGAAGCCATAGAAGTACAGTCAACTCTTTGACTTTCCTTCTAACTTGGGTCAGACCCATGCTTCCACTGCGCTCCTTTCATTTATAAACAACAATTGCTTAAGATGAAGGTTCTCTTATGTTGAATTCAAAAGAATCCAATGCAAGAGTATTTTAACATTTATATATGCTTCATTCAATTCATACAATATAAATATTATGAAGCTTCATGAATGACTAGAGTAGAATGATGACGTTTATCATATCTACATACATATAACACTAAAAAATTCATTGGTTCAGGTAGATACTCAAACATTTTGAATACATCATCTCTTATAGAGCTATCTTTGCATGATGCAATGAACCATGTCATTCGTGATTAAATGTTGAGAGCACATATGCATGCCAAAATATCTTCTTAGATTCTATAAGGATTATTTGACAATTACGATCATCATCGACATGTCACTTTCAAAGTACATTTGATGAGAGATCAGGACTATAGAGACATACAAAATCTAGGGTCGTAGTCCTATTGTCTATTTAATTATCATGCCTCATTATTATGAGGAAACTTGCACATTGCAACCACATACACTATGTGTCTAATTGCAAGTACAATATCTTGATCATGGATCCAATCCACGATATTATACTGAATATTATTGAGTATAGTATTGAGTGTGTTTAATGAAGGACTATATGAAATGAGAAATTCGCATAAGTGTATATATTTTATATATACATATTTTACTTTGATTCAGGAGTTTTTATATAAAAGTTGTCTTGCCTTGTCAACAATGAAAGTTCATTCCCTTAATCACTTTCAATGTAAGAGATATACTTACCATTATATCTCAAGCAAGATCTGGGATCTCCTTCCTTATCTTTGTCACATCCCAATAAAATGAGAACCTGTGACTCTGATAAAAAGAAGCGAGAACACATTCCGCCTGGCAAGTCCAACTTGTATTTCCCAATTTGATCTTTAACACCCAGGTCCACCACCCCTAAGGTGATGTTGACTTGTCATTAAATGAACCAACCATCAACAG
Source organism: Ottelia alismoides (assembly GCA_037367405.1). Classification (NCBI taxonomy): domain Eukaryota; kingdom Viridiplantae; phylum Streptophyta; class Magnoliopsida; order Alismatales; family Hydrocharitaceae; genus Ottelia; species Ottelia alismoides. Next base: position 135,029 of record JAZKJV010003077.1, read on the forward strand.
GAATACAGCTCGCTATGCGCAATTCAATATCGCCCCAATAATATGAGGACCCGATATTGGGGTCACTACGCATACGTCCTTGCTCTTTCGAGAAGCAAAGAGCACGATCCAAATGGCTTGTATATAGGAGCTGTCACTTCGGACAGGCGTCTCCGATATACAATCTCTGGCGACGGAACCCTCTACCTTGACGGGAGACCATGGATGTCACTTATGTGATCCTCCATATCATGTTCAAATTTAATTAATCATTATGAATCATATTCATTATGATTAATTCTTCCAACGGAATTACACATCTATTAATAATAGAGTGTTGTAATTAGATATAATTAACTTAATCTCATTAAATCAATTATCAATCCAATTCAATGAACAAACTTAATTGTTACTTGAAATATTGGTATTATCTCAAAGTATGTATTATTCGAATTTTAATATTAAAAAATACATCATGATCTCTCGAGCATTATCCATTTACTACCCGTTGTCATGGCCAGTACCGACAGGAGTGGAACAAACCGTACACGATGCAACCTGCTACCCCAACGCTCCTGACTAGACACCATATCCGCCTCAGGAAAAAATAATACCAAGTCAATCACTTTGTACTTCAGATGATCATCGGTTTTTCAACAGAAATTATACCATATAGTAATAATTAAAACTATTTTGATTGTAAGGAAATTTGCTAAACAAATTCCCAATACCTATTCAAGCAGCAAGTTTGATGAAAGTTATCAGGTAACCAACTGGTGATCTAGATCTAATATAATCATTCATTGGTTTAGAAAATGTCATTTAAGGGAACAATTATTATTCTAATATTTCTCAAATATTATCTATAATTATCCTAGGAAATTAACCATTAATTTCACAAGTTACTTAAATGACAATCACAAGGTTCATGGTTGAGTATGTAATTTTCAGCATTGACCCCTACTCACTAAAATTAACATTTCTCATTCATTTTAAATCCAAATTAAGCAAAATCAATTTCTAGAGTTTGATAATTTGGTTTAAAATAGAAAAACTAGCATTTATTTCCAGATATTTTAAAGCTGTAATTAACTCCTTAATTACGTCATTATTTGCCATCCCCAAAACAGTGGATATATGGTTATTAAAAAGATCATATCTTGAGTTATCGGATTCCAAATCATGCAAACTCAAATCCCATGGTTTCTTTAATTAATTGGAAATATTATCCAAGTGAATTTTTGTGTCAAACATTTTAAACAGGGCTGAAATTTATCACAAAATAGGGCTGCGAAAATTGAAATGCGAAAAAAAATTCACGAACTCTCACGAGCCCAAATCTTCGTAGGTTCATGGATCATATTCAAAACCTCCAACTTTGGTATGATACCATTTTAAGGATATGAGAAATCCTCAAGCGCATCACGGAAGCATGAGGATTGCATTGAATGCGATCGGGGCGACTAGTCGCACTAGTTTCTCGATGCAGCGGAATTTAAAAATTTATAATGTGATGAAGCTACATGATCCAAGAATACTTCTTGGATCGTTTCATCTAAACCACAATTAGGTATAATGTTTACCTCTTGAAGCATAGTTGCGATCGAGTCTCTAAACCCAGAGACCTACTATCTCAAGTCCGATCCAACAGAAGAGACGCTTGCGAGCACGTTGATGAGACACGTCCTTCTCACAATCGATGTTGATGATCCAAGCGGCGAATCTCCTGATCTCGTCACATGAGATCCGGCGTATTCTTCATGAGTGAGGTGCCCCGAAGGAGACGGAGATTCCACGAGCAAATACTCCGGCAGCATAACGACGATGCTGCGGCGATGGGCACTCTCTCAATGGCTCCATGGTGGATGACCATTATGAGAGAGAGATAGAGAGATGATTGGCATGTGGAGAAAAAGAGAGGGAGAGAGAGCAATCATAATCATGTGTATCTCAAAGAGCAAGGGGTGACTCCTCTTATATAGGATTTTGGGAGTCCATGGATATCAATCCATGGACATCACACAATAAATGGGTGAGATTGATTTGTGTTCTTTTCAATGGTCATGATTTTGTTGTGAAAACATAAAATAATTAATTTAATTTAATTTAATTTAATATATATATCGATATATTTAAATTCAAATCAAATGAATTAATTATCTTTGGAGATAATGTAGAGATAAACCGTATCCCCTAAAAAGGGGGAATTACTACCAATCATCTCATGAGATCTCATTATCTCATGATATCGCCAAGATTTACAACAACAATTGCTGTAAATTATTTCACAAAAATAATTCATAATTATCTTGTGAAAATATTGCAATCATACCATTGGAAAACTGTGAGTCACATTCACATCTCAAAACAAAATGTAAATTATATTTTCAATTAATTATCCAATGTGAATCCAATTCACATCAATAATTAATCAACAAATATAAATCACAAATAGCTCTCTCTTATATATTATAAATCATATTTTATAATATACATGATTAATATGGATAGTGATATCCACATTATTCATATCCATGATAATTAAATCACATTTAATCATCTTGGATCTCTATTCTCATTTGCCCAAATAATATGAATCACATTCACATTATCTAGATCTTTGATAGTTAAGTCACATTTAATTATCTTAGATAACTCTCCTTATAATACGAATCAAATTCATATTATACACGATAATTAAATCACATTCAATTATCGATTTTCTCAATGCTCAGATATATAATATCAACAATGAAATTATCCTTGAATTCTTTTAAGGATAATTCACTTTCTGCATGGATACTTGAATATAAGGACAGGGCGATTGTATTGTTCCATGTATATTGACTTGGATACTGAGATCACATCTCAAATATAGATCTTGCAGACCTCCCATAGATGTTTGATTAAATCAAAGCCGTAGATCTAATCTTCTTATTGCATCTGAACACATTCAGATCAATGTCTAACATTTGAACTAATATCATATTACTTCTCAATGAGAGGAGTCACTAAAATCCAGACCTGTTTCATCACTCCCTCGGAATGGAAATGTCATGGTTATACAATCGTTTATGATCACATCACCCTCAGGTATTCCAAATACTTGTACATTCTGCTTACTAAAAGACCCAGAATAAACCCGAAGTATTATATCTCTTTTAGATTGTCTCCTTCAGGATTTTATCATTAAGTTTCTCATTTGATCATTGGGAGTTGGTATCAATCATATACTTTCCAAAAGCATATATCATACCTAAGTGTTGATCATATACTTTCTAAAAGTATATATCAAACCTATAAATTCAGTCAAGCTTCCAAAGCGAGACGACAGTGTACATATTTTTATTCTTCCCAATATCTCATTATTGAGCTCATGTCTTCCGGTTCAGTAATGAACTTGTATGATCCCTTTGAGATGTCGTATTACTCATATGTCCTTGCATGCACATCAACGCGTTGGTGTATAGACCTTGGTTAGGTCATCAACCTATTGATCTGCCAAATGTACATACTCAGACATATAGTAATACATCTGTCTCCAATCAGACGATGTGTGCCTAGTTTGTGACAGCATACGACATAGGACTTTGGTTATCTCGATCTTATTAAGACAACTCTTTGACCTAACTTATCTAACACCTCTGAATCTCTATTCCTATGCAGAGGACCTGCATCAAGAGTTCGGTTAGATATCAACCAAATGAGAAAGGATTGCCATCTCCTACTCAGACTGGAGATCATCTCTTAACAATCATTTGACGGTGTTTGATGAGTCCTCAATCTAACTCATTAGATATTCATCCAAGCACTAGCCTCTATAATTCAATAATTGAATCAACAGCTATATGATCATTAAGATGGCCATGGTACAAAACCCTAATTGTACTAAGGGACCTATTATGCAAATTAATCATTCTACATTTCAGATCAAGGAATGATATTTGCAATAGCATTTATTGCATAATGGCTCACCGTGAGCTCGTATGTCCAACAGGAACATCAAAATCTAATAAGTAATGCTTAACATATGATTATTCAAAGTTTCATGGACAAAATATAATTAAAATAAATAAAATCCTATAAACATACCCTTTGGGGGACTTGATTGTAATTTTCTAAACATGTTGATATTTTTCTCCAGTATACCCTGACACAGGGGTATCTTCGTAATTTCTGGAAATTTGAAGCATTCGGATGTAATTTTCCAAAGTCACACGCCCAATGCATGTGACCAGGACCTTTGGGTTATTTCGAAAACTCAGGGGTGTTGGTGTAAGTCACTCCGCTCGCATGTGCATATCATGTGCATTTTTTCTTGGTCAGTGATGGATCCCCATTCATCACTCTTTATTCGTTTATTTCAGCTAGATAATTTGGGAAAACACCATGTATATGATTGTAAATACAATAAGTTGTCAATAAGCATGCATTTGTTAATACTCAATAATTAGCACGCATTTGTGCAAAAATAAAAGAATAAAGAAATAAAGAAAAAGAAGGAAATATTTAGAATAAATATTAAGTGACCTGAACCCAAGAGAGGGTCCAACATGGGCATGGTCGCCAAATAAATAAGTAGAGAGAGATAGGGCCACTCATCCCTATACATATCCCTTATATGTATATATATGTATAAAAATAATTTATTTTCTCAAAAATAAAAATGTGTTTCTATTAACTTGTATATATTTTTAAAAATAAAATAAAAATCAGAAAAATAAAATTAAAGTAAAAACAAAATAATTCTCTCTCTCCACATTGTGCATACCTTGTATATATGTATCTATTCCTATTTATTTATCTATTCCTATTTATTTAATACTTGTAAATAATCAATAAAAATAAAATAAAAATTATTTTATACTCCAAATTTTATGTTTTAAATAATAAAAATATGAAATTGGGGTATTTGTACAAAAATAAAAAATTAAAATTAAAACAAAAATAAATAAGTATTTTATATATAATGTATATAAAATAATTTATTTTTCAAAAAAATAAATAAAAATCATAAAAATAGTTTGAAAATAAATAAACATTTTTCATGTTGAAAATATTTTTAAATAAAATCATTTTCGATTTTTAAATGATTTTACAAATAATTTTTACTTTCAATTTTTCTGATTGGTCCACGGGGGACTGTTGACCTCAGTCAACTGCCCCCCCTGGACCGGTCTGCTTTGCGGATCCGGTTTTTCGCCCATTTTCTCAAAATTTTCCCAATTTGATCCGTTCACCACTCCTCTCGATTTGACGCTTCGATTATTCAGGAAGGATCCATGACCCTCGCCCGTCGATTCCCATAGGTATCCATTCCTCGATCCGCACGCTTGAGCTTCATCTTTCTCGGACCTCATCGAGTATATAACCTTCGCGAGCCGCACCTTTCATCGCATCTTTGTCCATTGCCTTCGACCTCAGTGACCTCCATTCTCCTCCTTGAGTGACAGCGAGCGCAGGGGAGTGTTGCAGTGAGGATTTGAAGCCTTTAGCCCTAGGTTCTACGAGCCCTCTCGTTGTGCTCCTCCACTCGGTGAGGTCGAGCCTCTGGAGATGTCGCTCCATCGAGGTGAACATCCCAGGAGGTAGACGACCTCCAGCACAGACGTCAGCAGCCATCAGGTACCCTCGATAGCCTCTAGCTTTCTTTAGATTTCAAATTTTAGAATCCGGTCAACCGAGCTTCTCTGCTTTATCCTTCGTGAATGGACCATCGGTTGCCCGTTCCGACCACGCCATCATCTTCGTGAGACTCTCTCCACCTTCTTCACCCCGTCGTTCCCCCTGGTTCGCCTAGAAACATGGTTTAGGTCCTCCTCCGCCGTCGCATCGCCGGAGGACCCCGCTCCGCCTCACCGTTTCACCCATTTCGCCCGTAACCGGGTCGAGGCAATTTGCCCTCGACCCAGCAGTCTTCTTGTGTAGGTTTGAATGCCAGAGGGCTTCATATGGAGGTCCAAGCATCAAAGCACACTCGCTCCAGGTTTTTAGCGTCATCGGGGTCTTCTAGGACCTCCCGGCCTCATCGGAGCCGACCATCAGTCATGGACCGACGTCTGCTTCATTTCGCCCATCTTAGCAGCCTCGGAGGACGCCCCAGTCGCGTGTATCGGCCGGTCGAAGTTCATAGGCGGTGAGTTCTTTGCCGCTCATTGATGAATACCCATTCATCACTCTTTATTCTTCTATTTTAGCTACAAAAACCTTTGCAAATACATGTAGATATGTGTAAATACAAATAATTACCAAAAGCATGCATTGTGTAAAAACCTGTAATTAGCATGTTTTTGTGCAAAAATAAAAGAATAAAGAGTAAAAAGAAAAAGAGGGAAATATTTAGAATAAATATTGAGCAACCTAACCCAAGGGAGGGCTCAGCATGGGCCTGACCGCATAAAAGCCAAAGTAGAGGGAGATAGGAGCTCATGTGTATAGATTTTTGTAAATAAATAAAATTATATTTTCCTCACCTAAAAATATGCTTGTACATATTTTGTATATATTTAGAAACTATTAAAAACAAAATAAAAATTTAAAAATCAAAAATTCAAAAATGCCCTTTCACCATGTACATAAACCATGCTCCCTTATTTATTTAACCTTATAAATAAATAAAATCATTTTCTAAACTCTTTGTAAATAATCTATGTGACATATTGTAAATATAATAAATAAAAAGAAACAAAACAAAAATCAAATAAAAATTACAAAATTGAAAATACAAAAATACATTGTATATATACCATGTGTATAAATGTATATATCTATTTATTTCACCTATGTATATAAACAATAAAAATAAAATAAAAATATCCTTTTATTCCTCATTTTATTCTATAAATAAATAAAATATAAAAGGGGAATAAAAATTGTATAAAAATAATCATTAAAAATCAAAAATCAAAAGCCTTCATATTGTACATATACCTATATAATGTAAATACCTCATTTTTATTTCCAAAAATTAATTAAAAATCACCAAAAAATAGAAAAAAATAAAAGAAAAATATTTCATGTTTTAAGTTTTTCTTAATTCGGCCATTTTCTACCTTAAAATAAATAAACAAAAAAATCAAATACGTGGCAGCTCCTGATTGGTCCACGGGGGATTGTTGACCCCGGTCAACTCCCCCGCGGACTCTTTCCTTTTTGAGAAAGCGCGCGCCGCCCCGCCTTCACCAATTTCTCCACGCGCCTCCAGCCTGTCGCCCACGCAAACCCCGCGCCCGGATCCTTCGCCGATCATCCGACATCCTCGCCAGATCCTTCGCCGGGAAATCCACGCCTTCCATAGCCGTCGCCTCCCAACCCTAATCGCGACTGCCGCTATATATAGAACCACCTCCGCCGCCTCCGCGCCTCATCTTTGGACCTTCCCTTTCTTCCCAGTGATCTCCAGAGGCACCGCGAGAGTGACAGCAAGCGATTGCCCCTGTTGCAGCGAGGCGAGGAGGTGAAACCACTGATCCGGCGTTCTTCGCCGCCGTTGCTCCGCCACCAGCGTGAGCACCGAGCCTCGGGCCGAGACGACCCTTGAGGCTACGACCAGGAGCACCCCCTGCTCTTCCCCAGTCTCTCCGACCACCCAGGTAGATCACTTAGGCCGTAGATTAGCGTAGGTTTCGATTTTTAGCTTACTGGTAGCGTAGCTCCGCCGCCGTCGCCAGCCACCTCCGATCTCCCATCTGCCATTCCGACCTGACCATCATCTTCGCCAGACCTCTCCGCATCTTCTTCACCCATTCACCCAACCCAGATCGCACAGGATCTGGGAATCGAGCTCCTCCGCCGACCACCTTCGCCGGAGCTCTCCATTCCGACGCACCATGCACCTTCACGCCGCCTAACCGGGTCGAGGCAATTTGCCCTCGACCCGTGAGTCTTCTGGTTCGCTTTTCAGGTCAAGACAAGGGTCATCTGAGACCCTTCGCCATCCAGCCAGGAGACCCGGCTCCGCCGCCTTCGCTCGAGCTCCTCGGAGCTCGGTGTGCTCGTCGGAGACCACCAGCAGACGCGGGAGCCTTCCGCGATTCTTCTCCAACCTCCAGAAGGCTCTCCAGAGGACCCTAGCGCACGCACGAGCCCGGCGAATCTCGCCGGCGACCAGTTCTTCCAGGATTCTCCAGAACCGTCAGATCATCCTCCTCGCTCCAGATCTGATCTGAACCATTCATCTGCGGAGCACTGCCACCGTCCGATCATCCCGAGGGTCGATCTTGACCGCTCGCGCAGAGAGAGAGGCACCAGCTAGCCTCAACCGTCAGATTCGCCACGCGTCCTCCTCTCAGCCGTCAATTCACCAAGAGTATCTCCACCATGCTTCGTCACCGTCAGATCTGCCACGTGGAATACTTTCCACCGTTCGATCAGGCCAGCCCTTCCAGAGTTAAAGTCGCACCCGTTCTCCACCGTCCGATCAGCCACGTGGCGCACATCAGGCCGTCGATAATAATAAAAGGGGTAAATTCAACTTAGGCCCCTCTGTTTGTTTTATTTCATTTTAGTCCTGTAATTTTTAAATTAAGTTGTTTATTTTCTGGGATATTTGCATTAAGGACCTCGTACTTACTTTATTTGCACTTATACCCCTGTCTACGTGGACCACGTGCTTCGTCACGTGAACTTTATTGGGTTATGTGCAATATAAACCCTGTAGTTCTGGATGTTACGGATTGGATAAAAAGTTTTCTTTATTTGCATTTATGCCCCTGTGCGTGATTTAATTCCCCATGTGCGATATTTTTTGGGTTATTTGCAGATAAGCCCCTGGACTTTTGGTACTTGTTACCAATAAGCCCTCGGAACTTATTTTTCTTACATTTGGGTCCCTGAGTGCCCCAGGCACGTGCTTGGCACGTGTTTTGCTGGGTATTTTGCACCAGACCCCCCAGAACTTTGGGTATTTGCACTTTGGTCCCTGTGCACAGTGCCCCCTTTTGATTTTTGAATAAAATATCAAATCACCTCCAAATCCAACGAAAATTTGACACATGGCTCCTGCCATGGTGTAGGATTTTTGTAGATTTTTGAGGACATTTCTGAGTTGATTTATTATTTTTAAAAATTCAAAAACAGCTATTTCTGGCACTGTTTCACTTGAAAAATCACAAAAAATATAAAAACACCCCCAAAAATTCCATAAAAATTAGTTACTGTTTATTTTGTGTTCCTTGATTTTCTAGCCAATTTTGGTTATTTTTTATTGAGTAAAAACCCTAAAAATCTAAAAACACCTCAAAACTCATAAAAATCATAATAAATAATTTAAAAACCCAAAAACAATAATTTTGGTGCTCAAATTTTCCTTGTTTTCTCTAGTATACAGGAAAATTACCTCTAGGTCCCTTTGAGATCCTTAGATATTTTATCTTTGGGTTTTGGGCCTGGCTGGACAGTACCTTGTTTTTCGCACTGTTTGATTTTTAGGAAATAAAATAAACATCAGAAAAATCTCAAAAATTCACCAAAAACATAAAAAAATATAAAACACATAAAAATATTTTTGTCTGAATTTTTGCTTGCTTTTTAATGCATTAAATAAATTGTTCAAGTTAATTGTTTGTGTGCTTTTCATGTTTTCTTTATATTCCAAAAATCCTAAAAAAAATATAAAAACCCTTAAAAACACTAAAAAGTACTCTCTCGGATTTCTGACTACATCGTAGGCCGCAAGGCCAATCTGTGCTCCTTGTGTTCGACCATGGGTGCTATACCAGGTTAATCTCATAGTAGGACCGCTCTCTTTTGTGCTCGATTAGTTTTACATGTTCTGAGTGGTTGATTTTTCTTGATATACCTAGTCTGATTGATTGAGGTCGCAACGACCATTTCTTTACCTTTACCTTAGTCAGTCGGTCGGTTATCACTCATCCAAGTCCCTCCTCTGCCGTCCGATCGAGCCCCCCGCTCCAGTTCTAATCTCCGACGCTCATTTCTAGGGAGCTCTCATCCATTGGATCCATCTGAGGATCAAATCTTATCCGTGCATCGTCGAAGGGGTATCATCCAATCACAACTGTCTGATCTGAAGTGAAGCCCCCCCTTGGACGTTGGATATGTAATAAAGGGTAATTTATACTTAGGCCCTTCGTATTTTTACATTTCAGTCTAGTCCTGTAAATATGTTTAACTGTTGTTTTTATTTTGGATAAATTACATTCAGGACCTCGTACGTATTTTAATTGCAAAATAGTCCCCCTGTATGCGGAGCACGTGGTTTAGCACGTGTCTTGTGGGTTAATTGCAAATCCTTACCTAAGCTTCAGTGATGTTACTGTTTGAACTTTTATAAATAAGAATTGCATTTATACCCCTGTTTGTGTGTTTCATGTGTCGACCTCATGCGGCCTTGGGCATTTTGCATTTTCAGCCTTATACTTCTTCTGTGTTATTTCTTGGTTGAATACTTTCTCATATTTGCAACTAGGTCCCTGTGTGTTGTACGTGCTTGATTGGTTGAAATAAATATTAAATCACATCCAAACTTCATGAAATTTGTACACATGGCTCCTGCCATATTGTAAATTTCCATGAATTTTTGGGCTTGTTTTATTTTCATTTACTATTTTTAAAAATTAAAAACCCAAAAATTTTCTTCTGTCCAGTTTTGAAAATCAACTAAAAATATTAAAAACCCTCTAAAAATCCAAAAAAATAACATGTGTTTGTTTTTGTGTGTTTTTGCTTCTTTTTGAATTTCATTGCTTTTGGGCTTATAAAAGCCCTAAAAATTGAAAAACACTGATAAACTTAGAAAAATCATTAAAAATTCTTACAAAATAAAAAAAATGCAATTTCAGTTTCTGTATTTAGTATTTCATTTCTAGTTTCTCATAAAGTTATTTTTTGAATTTTATAGCTATTTAGATATTTTAAAATTGTCTTTTGATTATGGCTGCACAGTAGTTGTCATCTTTCATCTTGTTTTATTTTTATAAAATCAACTAAAAATAAGAAAAATCTAAGAAAAATACCAAAAACATCTGAATATATATAAAATCCAAAAATATAGATTTGAATTTTCTGAGTGTTTTTGAGATGGTTCATAATTGTTTGATTGAGGTTTTCTCAGCTTTTTTAGCCTTTTTTCTAATATTGAAAAAGCAAATAATTTTAAAACTTAAAAATCCACCAAAAATCCTTATTTTTGAATTCCGACTACTTTGTAGGTTTTTTCATCTCGTGCTCCTTGTGTTCGATCCTGGTAGCTATACCAGGTAAAATAAAATACCGAGACCATTGTTTTTGACATGATTGTTTGATTTCATATTTGGTGCTCTTGATCATTTTCTTGATTGAACCCGATCCGAGGGGTTGAGGTCGCAACGACCATTGATACCTTCTCACCTTAGTTGCTCAGTCATTTGGACTCATCAGAATGGCGCCGTTGCCGGGGAGCACAGCTTAGTAGTTGGTTTTCTTTTTCGGTTTTTTGTCTTTACTTGCATTTTCTAGCATTCATTTTTATTCCATTTTTATCACATTTTTATAATAATCTGTGGACTGACACATTTCTATTTGATCTTCTTGCAAGGGTTCGACGATCGAGGTCGGCTTTCTTCGGGAAGCCGATGCACCCGCGGGATTCGGAGGTGGCTCTTTTCTGCATAGACCGCAGGAGAGTGTGAGAGAGGAGAGCAGGGGTGCTGGGAGTTTAGTTTAGGTTTAGCTTAGATTTTATTTCCTGTATTATATTATTGTAATAATACAGGGACAGACTCAGACTCTCAGAGACTCTTGGTGTTTATCGGGGTCTGTTCGCCGAGCACCGGTGTGCTCAGGGGACCTCACCGTGATTTTCGCCAGTTTTTCAGTTTTCACCGTTTATTTACTGCTTATCTGATTTTCGAGGATTTAGCCTTAGCCTTAGGATTTTCTCTGATAGTGATGTAATTAATTAAAGCCCAACCCTAATTATCTGCATGTGCCTATAGTTCGATAATTGGACCTAATTAATTAAATCACTAAGAAAAAAAGTCAGATTAATTAGGCTCAAGTCCATGTGCCGTAAAGAACCACATACATCGCGTGCAGGATCTGTTGTGATGACACCAAGTGGTTCCCAAGATCAGACTTAGGACTTAGCTTGATTACCTGACTACTGTGCTTCTCGTGTAGAACTGCTTCGTCTAAGGTCGTTTTCCTCGTGCATCATATTGGTTGTTTACTTTCAGTCTTTGTTTTATGTACGGATTACTCTGCATGTAGAGAGCTAGAGTCAGGTACGCATTTCTTACTCTGCATGCATCATCGTGTTTGATCACGCATCGGCTTTTTCGCCTTCTCCCCCAGTTTTGGACTTAAAATAATCAGGAGAACTGAAAAATTCATTAGGCGTTGTTTGATCTGAAAAATATCTAAAAAAACAAAAACTATAAAATTGGTACTGCTAAACACACAGGACCCTAAAAGACACCTCACCTAAAAATCTGTCTTGGGAGAGTAATCCCCTTCATTGTCTTGTTTGGATGAGCGAGAGAGTGACCTGCACACAAGGCTAAAGTCACATCCGATTTTCGATAAGACTACCGACCTTTTATACGGGACAGTCTGTTAGGAGTATTGGATTCCTATCAGCTCGCTTAATCGCTCTGAAAGACTGATTGATCCCTGATAAAAACTGACAAGATAATTGACCGAACCTTTACGGTCTTCAGCTTCGCATTGAGTAGGTGAATCGGGGGTTTGCTTTCTCATCTTGTGTGTTTCCAGATCTCATCCGCATTCACTCGCCAAATCGAGATGATGGGCAGGAGATCTCTTAGGCAGCCCTTGGTTGCACCGCTTTACTGCACTCCAGCCTGCTCATCTAGGTTGGTTCGTGAGAGCCGAGACCCGCTCTCCGAACCCGAGTTTGATTCCACCCTACTCCCCCTTGACCACCCTTCTACTACCAGTACTGAGGTACTAGTACCCGATCAGAGAGAGCAGCACCCAGTTGATTTATCGACACCTGAGTTTGGGTCTTTTGCCTTTGCAGAGACCATGGCCAGCAGGGAGGACCGCACCGATGGCCCCAGAGCAGAGAAGACGTATGTGTTGGACCAGGGTGCGATCAACAATATCATGTTAGCCTCCCTTGAGACGATGCATAGACATATTCGATATCAGGGGGCTTTTATGGTTGGCATGCATCGGGAGATGGAGAGACTAAGAGCAGACAGAGATCAGCAGAGAGCCGCAGGAGAGGGAGATATTCCAGACAAAGATCAGCCTAAGGAGCCAGTCCAACCAGCACCACCATCCAGACCGATGCGGGAGTTGCACAACCCCGGATCGATGCTCACACACAGATGGATTGTGCTGCCAGCGATTGTGGGGGACTTCAAGTTCCCCCTCAGACGATTCAGCTTCTTCCCCGCTTCCACGGGCTCGCTACTGAGGAGTCACACCTCCATCTTCAGGAGTTTGAGATGACCTGCAGTACTGTCCACGATCGGCATGTGGACGAGGACACCATCAGGAAGATTGCCTTTCCGTTCTCCCTCGTAGACAGAGCAACCAACTGGTTGAAGCATCTAAGGAGATATGTTACCACTTGGGAGCAGCTCCGAACTGAGTACTTGAACAAGTACTATCCACTCGGTCGGACAAATGCATGCTCCCCAATGAGCAATTCCACGAGGCATGGGAGAGGTTCCGAGAGCTCACAGACCGGTGCCCCCATCACGACATTTCGAAGCCCAACCTTCTTCAAAGCTTTTTCTGCGATCTTACACCGGAGTTACAGGGGTTAGTAAATGCATCCTGTGGAGGCTCGTATTCCTTCGAGGATGAGGATCAAGTCTGGGCCATCTACGAGGAGATGGTCGAGAACTACACGGTGATGTCTCAGACCCGCCTCTACACTTAGGGGAGACCCCAGCCACAGGCCGTGTCCTATCAGAGGATAGCACGGGTCGATGTCGGTCCTTCTTCGTCAGTGGCAGCAGCACAGGAAGAGTCTACAGCCGTCGACATGGGTATCATCAGCAAGAAGCTGGACCGGATCGAGTTGATAGAGAAGAAGCAGTGCCAGGGCGTGACGCAGATCGATCAGATGGCACAGACGCTAAGTGACCTGAAGACACAGATCATGTGTCTTCAAGAGGCACAGACGGCTTCTCTGCCCCGTCTTAGATCATGGACAGACACCGACAGCAGCAGCAGCAGTTCGGCCCAGCCTTCCGCCCTGTAGCGACAGGTTCACCTTGTTCAGGTGGAGCCATACCAGCCGCAGCAGCAGTAGTACACCCAGTCGCCACCATCTCAGGACAGCCAGATGGTGGTGTATTAGCCGAACCAGCCCATGGCAGCACTCCCCCCACCCACTTACGAGCAGAAGCCGTTAATGGATGTCAACGGGATATGGTATGATCAACCCCAGCCTGGGATCCGATGAGACCATCTTGGATTCCATTGGACGACCGAAGGTACCAGTTCCCAACAGCAGCCTCCAGTTCAGGGTGGCCAGTACGGCCAGCAGCGAGAGCACCAGCAGCCCCAGTTCCCATCACAGCAACAGTAGGCCCATCCATACCAGCAGCGAGAGCAGCATGGTCCTCGTCCCTGTCAGCAGGGACAGTCATGGAGGTAGCAGCAGCAGCCTCAGCAGTATCACTCATAGTACCCCTCTCTCCTTCCTCTACAGCAGCAACCTCAGTTTCAAAAAGACCACCCATCAGGTTCTCATGGGCCCACTTATTAGAACCCCGCTTTGGATGATTCAGCCCGCCTCATGTCCGAGCAGCAGGACACCTTCCGACGGGAGATGGACGAGTTTTGACAGGAGATGAGGGAGATTATGAGAGGGAAAGCCGCCATTCCTGCTCAGATTAAGCTAGTCCGGACAACCTGAAGAGGAAATCTGAGCAGGTAGAGTTCACAGAGATTACGACTCCTAGTGCTTCACTTGGTGATGTTTCTACATATCATTTTGATGCTGACTTTGTTACACTTAGGAGCGGTAGGATGCCAATAGGAGGTGCCTCATCTGAGCGACGACCACTCGTAGCTTCAGGAGCGCTAGATGAGGAGGAGAGTGGAGCTGATGCGGTTAGAGATGATGATGATGGTGGTGCTGGAACCACCAAAGACGTTGATCCAGTCGGCGGTACTGAGGTCGTCGTTTCACCATATCCAAGAGGAGGTGGTACTGATGCCACCATTGTTGTTGAGCCGGATCACGGTACTGATGCCACTATTCCAGATGCCGAGGGTGGTGTGGAGGCCACCATTTCTAGTTCTTCTCCCGTTGCTTTTCATTCAGTTCATGTATCTCAGGACGATTCTGTGAATAATGGAAAGGGATTATTATTTGTGAATCCATCTGTGTTGATTGGTGATTTATGTATGGATTCTACTTTGCATGAGCAGCATAGACCAGATCCTAGTCCTTCATCTGAGAAGGACCCAACCGTCCCCTTTCCCCAAGCACTCCTCTTGGCTAAGGGGACCAAAAAAGTCATACCAGCTAGAGTTCAGCCAGCAGATGATGGACCGATTTCACATTCATCTGACTCTATAGGAGGCCTTGGAGCACATCCCTCTCTTCCAGAGATCCCTCAGAGACAGTACCACCATTCGGAGGAGGAGGAGGAACCACCAGTCTGAAATCCATGTGCTCACTCGCGCCACTTGCTTTGCCATACAGAACCGTCTGCCAGCCAAGAGAACAGATGCAGGAGCCCCTTATGTCAGTTGCCATATTTACGATCAGGTTCGACCGTACTCTATTAGATAGTGGATCTTCGATCAACCTACTTTCAGCAGACTTACTCAACCGATTCGAGTTGGACCCTCAACGACATAGCAGGACTGTCCTTCAATTTGCTGATCAATCTGTCAAGAGGCCGAAGGGGTTGCTGAAATATGTTGTCGTCACAATTCAGGGCCTGAAATTCCCCGTGGACTTTGTTGTGTTGGACATGGAGATCCCTGAGTCCGTGACCGATACCCCCATCATTTAAGGATGCCCGTTCTTGGCCACAGCCAAGGCAGTATCCGATCATGATAACGGGAAGGTATACTTTCGCGTCGAGGATGAGAGTATACAAATAGAGACGATCGAGGAGACTAGATCCAGAGATTCATCTTGCTCAGAGCCGCCTTCAAATTTAGAGTAGATGACAGAGGTAGAGCGAGACATCCATCAGGACTGTGATTTTGTGATTACAGGTGATGAGGCAGTTTGGTCCGATCCAGTTTCACGAGCCATCCTCTCACCTTCAGAGTCCGTTGATGTACAGATGCCAGTAGAGGAGAGCTTGGAGAGCACATTCCTGGTCCAGGATACATTTTAGGCAGCAGAGCCGGTTCCCGATCGCGAGGCAGTTGATTGGTTTAATTCAGAATCAAATCCCTCAGAGTCAGACATAGATTGGGCAGAGTTTGATGACATGATTCCTTGTCTGATTTTCCTAGAGCCTACAGCTAGGGTGGAGACTGATTCCATTCAGAGCAGAGATGCACCAGCAGAGCAGCCTCCACTAGATTCAGATTTTCAGCGAGAGTTCTCATTTTCCCATGCTGATTTGGTCGCATTCACTCAGACATTTCAGAGGTCAGATCCGCCAGCTCCCAGTTGCCCAGAGCGGAAGACCTTGCCGCAGTCGCTGAAGTATAGGTTCCTTGCGGGTGAGCATGAGATGCACCCAGTCATTATCTCAGCCGATTTGACTAGAGAGCAAGAGTCTCGTCTGATGGAGATTCTTAAAAAGAACAGCAAGGCAATAGGATGGAGCGTAGCCGATCTCCAGGGGATAAGTCCTGCCCTGTGCTCCCACCATATCTATCTCGAGGAGGACGCAAAGTCGTCACGTGAGTTCCAGCGGCGGCTGAACCCGAATCTTTGAGAGGTTGTCATGAAGGAAATTTCGAAATGGTGGAGCGTCGAATTTATCTACCCCATTTCCGACTCCAAGTGGGTTAGTCCATTACATGTGGGGCACAAGAAGACGGGCATTACTACAGTTGTGAGTGAGTCTGGAGAGGAGATCGCTACCCGGGTACCCACTTCTTGGAGGGTCTGTGTGGACTACAGACGATTGAATCAGGACACCAATAAGGATCATTTCCCGCTGCCTTTTATTGATCAGATTATAGATAGGCTAGTAGGGAAGATTCATTACTGCTTTTTGGACGGGTACTCCAGATACAATCAAGTGGCCATTGCGCTAGAGGAACATGATAAGACTACATTCACCTGTCCCTTCGGGACATATGCTTTCAGACGCATGCCCTTTGGTCTATGCAACGCTCCGGCGACATTCTAGAGGTGTATATTGTCCATCTTTTCGGACATGGTGGGTGAGTGCTTTGAGGTATTCATGGACGACTTTTCGGTCTATGGCGATGGGTTTGATGCTTGTCTTCAGTGCCTAGACCGTGTCCTACAGCGATGCATTGAGGTTGACCTTGTTTTATCTTGGGAGAAGAGTCACTTCATGGTGACTCAAGGGACGGTGCTTGGCTACATCATCTCCAACAGGGGCATGGAGGTTGATCCGGCCAAGGTGGATATCATTAGAAAACTCAATCCACCGTCCAACTTGTGACAGTTACGGTCTTTTCTGGGGGCACGTCGGTTTCTACCAACGATCATTCATGATTTCAGCAGGATTTCACGACCGTTGATTGATTTGCTGACCAAAGACACCGAGTTCATAGTTGATGATAAGTGTCTTGCGTCATTTGAGACTCTCAAGAGTCTAGTTGTTGAGGCTCCTGTCCTCCGGCCGCCTGATTGCTCTCTCCCATTTGAGATCATGACAGATGCCTCTGATTTTGTCGTAGTGGACGTACTAGGTCAAAGGAGGGATGGATTGACTTTTTCCATTAACTACGCTAGCTGTACATTGGATGCTGCACAGCAGAACTATACAATCACATAGAAGGAGATGCTAGTTGTAGTCTTTGCCCTAGATAAGTTCAGATCGTACATCATTGGATCTAGAGTGACTATTTGCAATGATCATACCGCCATCAGGTACCTCATGGCCAAGAAGGATGCCAAAGTGAGAATTACTAGATGGATCCTTCTACTCCATGAGTTTGATATTGAGATTAAGGATAAGCCTAGAGTCAAGAATGTGGTGGCGGATCATCTCTCCCGATTAGAGCATCTTGAGGATTCTGAGAAGATTGATCCTATTTGTGAGACCTTCCCAGATGAGGTGATCCTTGCTATCCCCTCACTCTCGTGGTACGCTGACATTGTAAACTATCTTGTTGCCAAGAAAGTTCCACAGGGTTGGCCCAGGCAGTGACTTGAGACCTTCCTAGCGAAGGTCAAGTCTTATCATTGGGAGGATCCCATCCTTTACCATGAGGGAGGGGATAGAGTCTAGCGACGGTGCATTCCTCAGGAGAAGTGCCATAGCGTCCTCACCTACTACCACAAGCTGGAGGTAGGAGGACATCACTCTGGGAGGAGAACGGCACAGAAAGTGCTCCAATCCGGCTTATGGTGGCCTACTCTCTTCAAGGATTCTGATGAATTCGTGAAGAGGTGTACTGACTGTCAGAGAATGGGCACTTGTGGATAGTGTGATATGATGTCAATGCAGCCCATTCACTTCTGTGAGGTTTTTGATGCATGGGGCATCGATTTCATGGGTCCATTCCCTAAGAGTCAGAGATTCGAGTACATTCTGTTGGTCGTGGATTATGTGAGTCGTTGGGTTGAAGCCATCCCCGCCCGAACTGCAGATGCTAGGACTGTATGCCGATTTTTGAAGAAGAATATCATTTCACGGTTTGGGGTACCTCGAGTGTTGATTTCTAACGGGGGCTCATTTCGTCAACGACAAGGTAAAGGTCCTTGCTAGCGAGTTCGGCATAGACCATCGAGTAGCCACTCCATACCACCCTCAGACCAATGGTCTTGCTAAAGTGTCAAAAAGGGAGATTAAGACTATATAGCAGAAGGTCATCCGCCCTGACCGAAAGGATTGGTCATAGTTTTTGGACTCGGTCTTGTGGGCATATAGGACATCCTTCAAGACTCCTTTGGGTACATCTCTCTTTCGCCTCGTTTATGGCAAGCCCTGCCATTTACCTGTTGAGATGAGACATAAGTCACTTTGGGCTGTTACAGAGATACTTTTGGATCCAGTGAGTGTAGGAGACCAGAGAAGGGCAGAATTGGCAGCCCTGGAGGAGCATAGAAATGAAACCTTTTCGAGCAGCCTACATTATAAGGAGAGAGTGAAGGAGTGACATGATTCTCATATCAGCCACAAGCAGTTTGAGCCAGATCAGAGAGTATGGTTGTTTGATGCCAGGCTTTGATTATTTCCAGGGAAGTTACAGAGCAAGTGGAAGGGACCATACTTGGTCCGAAAGGTACATGACAATGGAAGCATTGACATATCTGAGTTGTCTTCTGAATCTACCTTTTGTGTTAACGGGCGGCGGCTCAAACAATATCTAGATCATGAGCCGTTGGTCGTTTGACGGGCTGCGGACCTACCCTTTTAATGTGGTCTGATTGACTATTTCGTTGCAGTCAGATAGATCTGCGTCGATCAAAAATTAACTACACAAATCGATGAATAGTCGAATAAAATTAGTATGCGGTTATATGTTTGTTTAGCGTGGGCAAGCCCCAGGGTCGACTCAAGGAGGCAAAGGAACAACTCAAGATCAAGTTAGATGGATTAGATTGTGGTTTTCCAAATTGGAATTTTTTTATATTTTTTTATGCAATAAAAATGACAAATGCAAAATATGAGTTGATTAAGTTATTAAGAAAATAACCGACTTAGCCAATTTTAATTTTAATGTGAAATTAATCCAAAACAGCTAAGTGATATTTTTCCTGTAAACCTAATCCAATGATTAATGCTAAATGGATTTTTTTGGAATTTTTGGATTTAAAATGCACAAATGAAAAATACAAACTTATTTAGGGTTTTTATGCAATTTTTCGTGCAAATGATATGCAAAAATTATGAAAATTTTACTAGAAGTTAAATATGATGAAATGAAACTACATCAATTTTTTTAAATTTTTCTGACAATTTTTTTATTTTTTTATGAATATTTTACTGAAAATAGAGCGATTGTGGGTATTAGTCCTAATAAAACCATGAAGTTAAATTATCGAGAGATTGATTTATCTCAAATAGATATTTCAATAAGGAATCTAAAAGAGTTGAAATTTCTCAAAAATATGATTCGTGGAATTAATTATAAATTAATTACAGAAATCGCTCTACAATTCATTTTATGTACAAGACAACTCCTAATTGGACTTAGAGGCATCATTCATAAGTTTTCCGTAGTTTTTAGAGCAATAAATGAATATATGCAAATTTCAGAGCTTAAATGGGTAAATTATCACTTATTTTCACTCTTTGATTTTTAATAAATAGATAGATGCTCAAAAAATGAAATTAAATAGTCAGAGGATAAAGACTTTATTGATCTACAACCTGCTATTTTTGATTGAATAAAAATATGCTAAATGACTGTCCAATTACTGTATGAACTCAGGGGTGTCTTTGCAAGTTCTGAAATAAAAGAACAAACTTAAACTATGCACAGGGATGTCTTTGAAAATAAAGAAAACTACAATGCAACAGTTGCAAATTTCCAAAAGATAAAAATAAACCTCTTCCCCTGATAGGGTTTCGTGATGTGCAGGGGGGCTTGGGGGCGGCGGCGCCTCTCGATGGCGTGCGTGGCGTGGCCGAGGGCGGCGCGGCGGAGTTGGACGGCGGCCTGGGGCGGAGGCGGCGAGCGTTGGCAGAGAGCGGGGACGTGCGGCTGCGTAACACACGAGGGGGGTCGCGGCGCACCGCGGCGGAGTTACGCGCGCAGAGGCGGAGGCGGTGAGCGCTAGCGGAGAGCGGGGACGTACGGCTGGGCAACGCACAAGGGGGTCGCAGCGCATCGCGGCGGAGGTACGTGCGCAAGGGCGCGACCAAGGCGCCGCGTCATTGGAGATCGGGCGCGGGGGCCGTGGGGACGACACGGCTGGAGGCTGGTCGCGGTGGCGCTGGAGACGGAGCCCACGGGGGGCGCTTGAGCGGTCGGCGATGGTACCGCATGGGGAGGAGGCGCTCGGCGTGCGAGGACCGGCGTCTAGCGTGGACACGCGCGGGGGCGGCGTGCGTCGCCAAGGAGGCAGTGCGCGCACAACGCGGTGGGCGGAGCTCGGGCAGTCGGCCGCGGGGCTGGGGCGGCGTTGGTGGTCGTGGCGCGGAGCGCGGACTATCGCGCGGTGGTCGGAGGGGCTGGATGCAGCGGCCCTAGCTAATGGTGCCGCACGTGGGGAAGAGTGCGACGGTGCAGGCCGCCTGAGGCTGCAGGCGACTCCTGCTTGTTTTTTCATTTTTGTTTCTTTTGTAATTTTTTTTTGATTTTTTTAATGTAAACAAGAAATAAAATATGAGATGATGAATGATTGGTAATGGGGAAAATGCAATAAAGATGGTATGTGAATGTGATGGTGTTTGCGGTGATGTTATCTTGGTGAAAATGATGGTGGTGAATGAAATGGTGGTGTTGTTTGGTTTTTGTGTGATGATGATAAAATGATGGTGAAATTGTAATGTGGTGATTGTGATGTTGATCAACAAGGAACAAGATTGTTAGATAAAAAAATGATAAGGAAAAGTAGAGAGATTTACCTGTGACGGGTGGATGTTGTCGCATGTGGGGGAGGAGATAAACTTCGACTCCGATGATCGTCGCTTCAAGGAGATGGTGGCCTCCGAAGCTTGAGCGGCTTTCTGCGAAGGATAGCTGCGACGAAGAGGTTAATACCACCTCGGATCTCGTCGTGGAGAGGTCGTTGCTCGAGGATGATGTTAGGTCGCTGTCACCGATGGAAACACTCCAAGCTCGCTCTCTTTTCGTTGGAATACGGAATGGCGGATGATGGAAAATGATGGAAGGGATGAGATTATAAAGAGGAGGGGGGAAGTTAGAAAAGAGGTGGAGAAGAGGGAGGGATTGTAGAGGGAGTGGTGACTTGGAGTAGGGAGTAAGAAAAGAAGTGGTAAAAGAGGATAAAATAAATAAAATAATATAATAATATAATAAGCTACTAAAATAATTAAAATATCAATAGTAAAATAATAATAAATAATAAATCCTAAAATAATAAGATAAATCCGAAAATAATAAAGTAATAAAAAAATGGGGAGACACGTGGCGGCTCCAGGAGCTGCCACATGTCGCTCCCAGAAAATTCAAAAATTAAATGTAACGAAAATCAAAAAGAAATAACAAATAGGATTAAATCAAAAAGTGGTCAACACGAAAGTTGCTCGTCTCAACGAGATCTACAACTTTTGTGAAGGGTCGAAAATCAAATGAAATCATCTGTACAAAATGTATTTTTAGGTACTACCTTATATGTATAAAATACCACATTTTTGTCTTTTGCATTTTTTTATCATTTTTAAATGAGAAAAATTAAAATAAAGTTAGATAAAATATGAAAAGAATAGTTACAACTTAATCTAATTTTTTTTGGATTTTTAATAATGAAGAAAATAAAAGAATAAAATACAGGGGTAAAACGGTCATTATGTACAATATACAAAAGGGGCCCAAAATCCAAGTTTTGCATACGAGCTCCGATTTTAATGAAATTAGTCTTGTTTTGAAGATCTTTGAATGTATATTAGTTTAAAAGTGAGTAGACCTAATTCGGAGCTTGTATGAGAGAGATATGTGTATTTTAAGGTTCCTAGTTTCAAACTTGGATTGGGATTTTATTGGTCCATTTTAGAAGTTAGTATTTTTTTTGATATTTTTATTTACTTAGTGTTAGTGATATATACACTATAGAGTTGGTTTTATTGAATTTGGAGTTAGTATAAAATATATACAAATAAGGTATTTTATCTAATATACAGGTGAATATTTCCAAGTGAAATTGGCTTCTTATTTTTATGCAAATATGAATGCTAAAATGCAGATATTCTCAATGTATGCATGAATGCTAATTATGCAATATAAGTAGAAATATGCATCTAATTACTCAGGAACAAAGCCCTATTTTCAACTTTTAGAGTGATGGATCACAGATTCATCAACCCCCTATACTTAAACCTTGCTCGTCCCCGATCAACCAAAATGGAATGCAAGAGTGAAATGAGATTGGGTTCCATACCAAGGTCATGAACAAAAGTTGAAAATGGAGCTTAACTCGACCTTTGGATTAATTGTGTGGCGGAACCTTGTTGGGATCTGAACTTAAGACCTAACAGACTTCAAGTTCCACAAGTCTTCTATTCAAGACGCCTCAACAGTCAGGTCAAAACAAATCCTCAAACGCAAATTTCTGATGACTATGATTATTACTTGTATTGTGTAAGTGTAAAATATCTCTCCACATCAGAAATGGCTCAGAAACAGACTCCTCTAACAAGGTAACTCAAATAACCTGATCCAGTAACTCTTTCCTCGAGGAGCGGGGTATTCCCTTCTAAGTTCAAGTGCGACCAGCTCAAGAGGAGGGGTGGAGAAAAGAATGGACGATAGCCAGTGTAGCTACCTATCCTGGGATGCCTGACCAGTGTAGCCAAGTCATTCAGCTGCAGACTTCTTGCTAATATACATACTCCGACGGGCATTTTTTTTTGGCATGTCTACTTTTTTTTTGGAGTTCTTGCATTTTTTTCTTTTTTTCCTTTTTTTTCTTTGAAACTATATACAAGGTGCAGCATGTACGTCAGGAATTTTTCCTCTTGAGCCAGTAGACTATCCCTCTTTTGAAGCATTATTGCAACCCACAGCGTCCTGTCCTCAAACGTCAACACCACCAGACTAGGTTGAGATGCACTACCCTCCCTAGAGGAGGACGGATGTTTCCACCCGTGTGCTACTCCAAGCTAAAGGATTCTACCTCCTCACCACCTCATCAATGAAGAGCTACGTGCATTGTGCTTGTCCAAGTTAGGTCACTGTCTAAAAGAATCATGCGTGTGCACGAGATATTCTACTTAGACTAATCAAGATGACATGTGAACATAGACTTGCGGACTCAAAGAATTAAGTCACCTGACCTGAAAAATCTTAACTCCAGTTCTTATAAGGTTCCTCTGAAATTAGGTGGATTAAGGTTAAATCAAGTCCATCCTCAATATCTACTCATAACTTAGTTCAGAATCCACTAGCTTTTCACCTTGCATAGGCAAGATATGCAGATGAGGTGCAGATGACATGCTATGAATGAAATGCAACTCTTTTTTTAATGCAAGGATGATATGCAAGAGTAAATAAGAAGCCTTATTTTTAACACATTTTTTCGGTACAACAATTTGTATTATTTACAACAAGTTTTTAGTTTACACATAATATACAAGTTTTTTAGCAAAATTGGGTATACATCCTATTTTACAACAAATTTTACAAAAGTATGTTTTACAAGTTTTTATACAAGTATTATACATATAGTACAATTTTTTTTTCAATTTTTACCCACCTCGTAATAATTGCATAATATATACAAAAAATATGCGAAAATACGCGAAAGTACGAGCTATGGGTAAAGTATATATGTAATATATACATGCCCCCTATACTTAACGGGTGCTATGTCCTCAGAGGACGAAAAGCGAGGAAAAAGACATAGCTCATGCTAAGCGTAGGAGAGCTAAAATTACAAAATGTATAGAAGTCGCTCCGCCCCCCTATACTTAGGCTCTGGCAGCCTAAGTGTAGAAGAATATCAAAAATGGGGCGGACGAGGGCAAGAGGTGAAAGGGATGAATATATACAAGGTGGGCATCGGTCCCCCCTATACTTAGGCTCTGATCAGCCTAAGTATAGGGTAGAAATGAGTATGAGGACCGATGTGATCTGGAGGATGTACAATGAGTAGTGAATAGACTCAGGTCAATCTCCCCCCTATACTTAGGATATGGTTATCCTAAGTATAGTCATAAAATGAAATGAGATGGAGCCGTGGCGAGTGATTCGAATCACTAGGGAGGGAGGAAAAGAAAGTATATACAAGAAAGAGTGAGAATATACAAGGATTAAGAAGGTTTGTGACGAACCTTCTTGCGGACGCGAGGAGGTGGATAATATACATGTGTGTCGCTGTCGGAATCGTCCTCAGATGAATAATAGTTAGGTGTAGGGATCGTCCAACAGGGGTCGACACATTGCTGCTTGCTTAGATAAGGCTTGAGAACAGCCGAACTGAGCTCACTCATATAAACCACCTTATCCAGACCAGATGAGGACTCCTCAGAAAATTCCTTCTCTGGTGTGTTGAAGGAAACTCTCTTAGTCGGTTTTCTAGAACCTGAATCATTGAGAGAGAGATGAGAGCGATGCGCCTTGAGAGGTTCGGGGGAACACCTCGAGGAATCAATTCTCAACTTCCTCTCACCAGATAGCCGACTAGCAGAGGGAACAACCATGTTTTTATGTGGAGTCAATTTAGTCTTGGTTGTTTCCTTTGAAGATTCGGAATGTGATGTGGTGCTGACTATGGGTTCCTCATCAGACGAGTCACCATATAGATTGTAATATTCCTAAAAGGTCAGCACATGTCTCGGGAAGGTTCTAGTGGTCTCAGTTGGCTTGGCATTATTGAGCTCTTGTGTCGGATCATCAAAATAATCAAGGCAATCAACAAAGGTCGTGTCCGACTTAATGATAACTTCTGGTTGTGAGTCCTCCTTAGAAGCTGTCTTGATGGTGGTGCAAGCAGTTGATGAAGTGGAGGTGTGGGGAGTCTCAGAACCAACGATCGTCCGGGCAGTCGGTCTCTCAGGTGTAGCAGAGAGGCGGGACTCGTCTTCCTCTTGATGGTCATGACTTTCAGCGGATGTGCGAGTCACCTTAGAGTAAAGTGTATCAAAGAATGGGTTAGGTCGGAGTGCTCCCAATGCTGAAAAATTGATTCCCGAGTCTCGCAGTCTATAGTCGCCTTAGCCAAGGCTAAGAACGGCTTCCCGAGAATAATCGGAGACTGGGTAAACTCTTCTCGGTGCTCGATGTCAATGATCGTGAAGTCCATCTGGAGTAGAGCACCTTGGAAAGTAATGATGACTGAAATATTTCCTCTAGACCGTTTGATGGATCGATCAGCCAGCTGAACGATCTCTCCTGACTTTCTGATTGGCCTGAGTTTGAGCTTTTCAAACATAGAGGTCGGGAGGATATTTATCGGAGAGTCATCATCGATTCTCGCATGGGTAAAGATAGTGTCTTTGATTTCACATTCCACCCTAGGCAACCGCTTCACTCTGCGGCTCTTGGTCTTTCTCCCCATGACCAAGGAGGCGGCCATAGACACTATGTGTTTTTCATTCCTGGTTCTCTTAGTACCCGACCTCTTGGGCATCAATTTACTCTTTACAAGTCTCTTGAGGTCGGGGAAGTGATCTATGGCCTTTATTAAGGGAAGTTTAATGATCAAATCCTCATCAAGTGCTTCCTTTATGACAGGATCCAATTTATTTAGGTCTTTTTCATTTTCAATTTTTATGTAGGTTTTTGGTTTTTCAATTTTTTTGGTGTTTTTGGTAGATGAATGATAAGACTCTGGATTGGATTGTAAGTGGTTAGTAGAAGAGGAAGATAGAATGGACTCCAGCTGTACAGACGGTGTGGGTTCCCTGATGCTTGCTCGGTTTTCAACATCAGATCTACTTACTACCTTCTCCACTTTCATACCTAGGCTGGCCGAAATTGAGTGCAATATGTTCATGACATCTCTTAACTCGTTACCAAATGCTTCATTTTTCTTGATAAGTCTAGAGATGTCATCCTCCACAAAATTCTCATGACAAATCATGGGAGAGTTCTGATCAGTTGGAGGATACTGTTGAGATATTGGGATCTCATACTCAACATACCTAGACTCTGGCATGTAATGCTGGGTTGAGTATGAACTATCCAAATGGCAAATATTGGTCGGAGCCTCATATGATGGAGTCAATGAAACAGGTACTGATAAGTCTAGGTTATGAGTCCAATCTTGTGAATGTATAGGCTCTCTAAATGAAGGCTGGTTAATGGAGGCTTGATCACTAAAGTCAATCAAGTCTGGGAAATCAGGATGTGCAGGCCTCTCCTTTTGGTATGTTCGATCGACCATGTTGTGCCCCAAGGTCAAGTCGGGTTTTGTATATGTAAATTGTTGTCTGATCCCTACTTGAGGTGAGAATGGGGGCATATAATTTTTCCAATCATCTATCTCAGTAGTAGCTTGCTCTTCATTCGATTCTTTGATTCCTGCAACCTCTCGAGAATAAGGGAGTCAGCCCAAGGTAGAAGTGGATCCGGAGTGTTAGAATATGGAGTAGGTGAGAAATGTAAAGAAGTGGAGAAGTCAGTCGAAGTTCTGACTTCATAATCGGATTGAGGTGGAACCGATCATGGGTACGGGTCTCCCGTGGATGGCAGAGGATACATGGAAGAAGAAGAAGGTGAAGATGAACGGTATATGGTCGAGGAGGAATGACCAGAGGTCACAGGGTATGGGGACCAATATCCCGACATCTTGAAGAGGAAATGATGAAGCAGAACGAGGTAGAAAATGCGCAAATACGCAGGATAACACACACGGGCAGACAAGAAGACAAACGCAAGAGCAAACCCTGAGTTCACACTCAACACGGTGAAGGACTCGAAATCGAGTCTGATTAGTCTTGTTAATTTTAAGTGTGAATTTTCAGACAAGTAGCAAAGGTTACGTGGCCTATAGGGGAGTCGGCTAAAAAGTTGGATACGTCTCCCCTGTTTAACATGTCGCCTTAGATACCAACGCCCTTCCTTTCTTCGCTTCTATCCCAAGTTGATGGACTCAAGGACCATGCCCCTATCTACCTGCAAGCAGGCGAAGGCTGACAAGGCTGGAACTTCACCCTAAAGGGTTACTAGCAGCTTGTCGCGAAGTACCGCCGGTTCACCCCTGACTACCCGCGAACAGGCGGAGGCTACTTGGTACTAGTCAGTGAATCTAAAAATATTCAACTCGTGATATTTGCTAGGATCAGTTGGTACGTGATATGGAAGGAGGGGATTTGGGCTCTGCCTTAAGGTGTTCACACACACTCAAGTACCCTCACTCAGTCTGAAAACAAGGTCGGGGTTAATCTCCCGTAAACAAGGGTTAATTTTAGTTAAATTTTTTTGGTCCAATTCAATTAGCAGTACCTATTTTAAAGATTAGTTGTCACTGATATCAATCCACACAAGTAATCATGTCTACCGTACAGTCCCAATTCCTTTATCCTAGGTTAGAAAACCGAGAGAGAGAGAGAGAATCGGAAAAAGCCGATGCAATCGAGAAAACGATGATGAATGCTTGAGTAAGAAGACTTACAGTGCCTCCAGCTCTCTACAATGCGGGATGCAGTACTGAATTGAAATTTTACACTAAATGAATGCAATCGATGAAAAGCCGCTCCTAGACAGGCAATTCTATTAGCGAGTGAAGCACAAGTTCAATTTGACTAGATCTGCGGTCTAAATGCGTCTTTTAAGTGATGTGTGGTCCTACCAAATTACGAGCGCAAGCAAATCCTAGATTGGCTTGAGGAGCCGCTAGTGCAAGCCTATTCTAAAAACTCAACCCACACAGTAGACAGGAATACGGTTCTACTATGTTTACACACGCGAGAACCCAAATGGAAACCATTATAAATGCACAATTTTTTTTACAAGTTAAGAAAAAAAACTTCTTGGCATCTCAATAGCTGACTTGATCCATGAATCGTCGGCCTCCGATACACTTCGAGATGCGTCGACTTCAAGAAAGCCGCTCCAAGTCCACCGGGACCTCGCACAAAAAGATACAAAAATGTCAGAGAGAAATATGTACAGAAATGGTCAGAAAAATAATTAAAGAAAAAATGAATAATTACAATGCGGCTCGGGGGTCAGACTACCCGAGTGAATGGAAAACGTAAATCTAATTTTCTAAAATGATCCTAAGCTATTTGTCTCCCCGGCAACGGTGCCATTTAACGGGATGTGGACCTACCCTTTTAATGTGATCTGATTGACTATTTCGTTGCAGTCGGATAGATCCACGTCGATCAAAAATTAACCATACAAATCGATGAATAGTCGAATAAAATTAGTATGCGGTTGTATGTTTGTTTAGCCTGGGCAAGCCCCAGGGTCGACTCAAGGAGGCAAAGTAACAACTCGGGATCAAGTTAGATGGATTAGATTGTGGTTTTCCAAATTGGAATTTTTTTTGTATTTTTTTATGCAATAAAAATGACAAATGCAAAATATGAGTTGATTAAGTTATTAAGAAAATAACCGACTTAGCCAATTTTAATTTTAATGTGAAATTAATCCAAATCAGCTAAGCGATATTTTTCTTGTAAACCTAATCCAATGATTAATGCTAAATGGATTTTTTTGGAATTTTTGGATTTAAAATGCACAAATGAAAATTACAAACTTTTTTAGGGTTTTTATGCAATTTTTCGTGCAAATGATATGCAACAATTATGAAAACTTTACTAGAAGTTAAATATGATGTAATGAAGCTAAACTAATTTTTTTATATTTTTCTGACAAATTTTGGTTTGTTTATGAATATTTTACTGAAAACAAAGCGATTGCAGTTATTTAATTCCTAATAAATCCACGAAGTTAAATTATCTAGAGACTGATTTATCTCAAATAGATATTTCAATAAGGAATCTAAGAAAGTTGAAATTTCTCAAAAATATGATTTGTGGAATTAATTAAAAATCAATTACAGAAATCACTCTACAATTTATTTTATGCACAAGACAACTCTTCATTTGACGAAATTTGGAATGTAATTAAAACACACTTAGATGCATCATTCGCAGGTTTTTCGCAGTTTTTAGAGAAATAAATGAATATATGCGAATTTCAGAGCTTAAATGAGTAAAATATCACTGATTTTCACTCTCTGATTTTTGATAAATAGATAGATGCTCAAAAAAATGAAATGAAATAGCCAGAGGATAAAGACTTTATTGATCTACAACTTGCTATTTTTAATTGAATAAAAATATGCTAAATGACTGTCCAAATTATTGTATGAACTGAGGGGTGTCTTTGCAAGTTCTGAAATAAAACTAACAAACCAAAACTATGCACAGGGATATCTTTGAAAATAAAGAAAACTACAATGCAACAGTTGCAAATTTCCAAAAGATAAAAATAAACCTCTTCCCCTTATATGGTTTCGTGATGTGCAGGGGGCTTGGGGGGGCGGCGCCTCTCGATGGCGCGCGGGGCGCGGCCGAGGGCGGCGCTGCGGAGTTGGACGGTGTCCTGAGGCGGAGGCGGCAAGCGCTAGCGGAGAGCGGGGACGTGCGGCTGGGAAACACACGAGGGGGGTCGCGGCGCACCATGGGGAGGTACGCGCGCTGGGGCGCTGCCAAGGCGCTGCGTCGTTGGAGATCGGGCGCGGGGTCCGCGGGGACAGCGCGGGCTGGAGGCTGGCCGCGGTGGCGCTGAAGGCGGAGCCCGGGGGGCGCTTGAGCGGCCGACGATGGTGTCGCATGGGGAGGAGGCGCTCGGCGCGCGAGGACCGGTGTCTAGCGTGGCCACGCGCGGGGGCGACGCGCGGCGCCAAGGAGGCAATGCGCGCACAACGCGGTGGGCGGAGCTCGGGCGGCCGGCCGCAGGGGCTGGGGAAGCATTGGTGGTCGTCGTGCGGCGTGCGAACTTCCGTGCGGTGGTCGGAGGGGCTGGATGCGGCGGCCCTGGCTGATGGCGCCGCACGTGGGGAAGAGGGCGATGGTGCGGGCCTCCTGAGGCTGCGGGCGACTCCTGCTTGTTTTTTTTGTTTTTTTCTTTTGTAATTTTTTTTATTTTTTTAATGTAAATAGGAAATAAAATATGAGATGATGAATGAGTGGTAATGGGGTAAATGCAATGAAGATGGTATGTGAATGTGATGGTGTTTGTGGTGATGTTATCTTGGTGAAATGATAGTGGTGAATGAAATGGTGGTGTTATTTGGTTTTTGTGTGATGATGATAAAATGGTGAAATTGTAATGTGGTGATTGTGATGTTGATCAACAAGGAACAAGATTGTTAGATAAAAAAAATGATAAGGAAAAGTAGAGAGATTTACCTGTGACGGGTGGATGTTGTCGCCTGTGGGGGAGGAGATAAACTTCGACTCCGATGATCGTCGCTTCAAGGAGATGGCGGCCTCCGAAGCTTGAGCGATTTCTGCGAAGGATAGCTGCGACGAAGTGGTTAATACCACCTCGGATCTCGCCGTGGATAGGTCGTTGCTCGAGGATGATGTTAGGTCGCTCTCACCGACGGGAACAAGCTCGCTCCCTTTTCGTTGGAATACGGAATGGCGGATGATGGAAAATGATGGAAGGGATGAGACTATAAAGAGGAGGGAGGAATTTAGAAAAGAGGTGGAGAAGATGGAGGGATGGTGGAGGGAGTGGTGACTTAGAGTAGGGAGTAAGAAAAGAAGTGGTAAAAGGGGATAAAATAAATAAAATAATATAATAATATAATAAGCTACTAAAAATAATTAAAATATAAATAGTAAAATAATAATAAATAATAAATTCGAAAATAATAAGATAAATCCGAAATTAAGAAAGTAATAAAAAAATGGGGAGACACGTGGCGGCTCCAGGAGCTGCCACATGTCGCTCCCAGAAAATTCAAAAATTAAATGTAACGAAAATAAAAAAGAAATAACAAAATGGATTAAATCAAAAAGTAGTCAACATGAAAGTTGCTCGTCTCGAGGATATCTACAACTTTCGTGAAGGGTCGAAAATCAAATGAAATCATCTGTACAAAATGTATTTTTGGGTGGTACCTTATATGTATAAAATACCACATTTTTGTCTTTTGCATTTTTTATCATTTTTAAATGAAAAAAAATTAAAATAAAGTTAGATAAAATATGAAAATAATATTTACATTTTAATATAATTTTTTTTATTTTTATAATGAAGAAAATAAAAGAATAAAATACAGGGGTAAAATGGTCATTATGTACAATATACAAAAGGGGCCCAAAACCAAGTTTTGCATACGAGCTCCGATTTTAATGAAATTAGTCTTGTTTCGAAGGTCTTTGAATGTATATTACTTTAAAAGTGAGTAGACCTAATTCGAAGGTTGTATGAGAGAGATATGCATATTTTAAGGTTCCTAGTTTCAAACTTGGATTGGGGTTTTATTGGTCCATTTTACAAGTTAGTATTTTTTTGATATTTTTCTTTACTTAGTATTTGTAATATATACACTATGGAGTTGGTTTTATTGAATTTGGAGTTAGTATAAAATATATACAAATAAGATATTTTATCTAATATATAGGTGAATATTTCCAAGTGAAATTGGCTTCTTATTTTTATGCAAATATGACTGCTAAAATGCAGATATTGTCAATGTATGCATGAGTGCTAATTATGCGATATAAGTAGAAATATGCATCTAATTACTCGGGAACAAAGCTCTATTTTCTACTTTTAGAGTGATGGATCACAGATTCATCATCGTTGACGTCGCCCCTATTCATTTTGTGTGAGATGTGGTCTTTGACTCACATCTATTGCATCTCATGCCTGATTATCACTGTCTTTAACCTTGTATAGATCCAGTTGTCCATATCACTTCTTTCATTAGTCCCACACCCCATCTTCATCTTATGATTATGTTATACTTAGGGTGTGCTTTACCCTAAGTATAGGGGGTGTAAGACCCTTGGGTACTCTGTTGATTCTTTCTACCTCTGTTTTGCTGCCTATACTTAGGGATATTTTACCCTAAGTATAGGAGAGGTAGACCCTGTACATTCTCCCACTCGGATTTCCCTTCATGTACAGCTTGCTATACTTAGGATTACTTGATCCTAAGTATAGGGGGAAACACATAGTCCTCTTCATTCTATTCTTTGATTCGTCGTTGTAATATACCATTCTTTTTTTACTTCCCTATACTAAGCACGAGTTATGTCTTCTTCATCGTTCTTGATTCACTCTGAGGATATCGTTCGAGCTAAGTATAGGGGGTGTCGTATATATTTCATATATACTTTAGCCATAATTCATACTTTGTGTGAATGTGTCAATAAATAAAAATAGCTAAAAATTCTTTCATCTAAAAACCATAAAATTTTAAATTTTTTTCTTTGTACATAAAATTCTTCTTGCACATACATGGCTATTTATAAAAATTATTTTTGTACAAATATTTGTAAAAATGATTTGTGTAAATAGTTTGTAAATATTTTGATATTAAAATTATGTATATAGTACAAAATTTTTGTAAAATATTTTGAAAAAACAAAAAGTTTGCAAAAACTTTGTGTAAATGTATGTAAATATTTTGCAAAACTTCTGCATTTATGCATACATCCATGTTTTCAAACATTTCAAAAAATTTTGCACATTTTCAAAAAATTTGTAAAAATTGCATATTTATAAATATTTGTACAGTTTTTCTGAATCTTGATTGACATTTAAACTGGCCTGGAATTAACTTGGAAAATGGAGCTTGGTTAAGACCTTAATCTACCTAATTCTAAGTGGAACCTTATAGGGCTTAGGATTAAGACTTTTCAGGTCCATTTGGGACTTAATTCTTTGAGTCCACTAGGCTATGAGCATATGTCATCTTGATGAGCCTAAGTAGAACACTTAACAACACACACATGACTCTCAGAGACAATGGCTTTACTTGAGTAGAACACTTAACAACACACACATGACTCTCAGAGACAATGGCTTTACTTGCACCAGCACTTTACACCTAGCTCTCCACGTATGAGGTAGTGAGGAGGAAGTTTCCTTTGGCTTGGGGTAGCATATGAGGGTAGTACTTATAGGTGGAACCTCTCTTCTTCTTATAGTGAAGGAAGTGCGTCTCAACTTGGTCTGGTGGTGATGAAGTCTAAAGACGGGAGTTGTGGGTTGCAATAAAGCTTCAAAAGAGGGATAGTCTACTGGCTCAAGAGGAAAAACTCCTTACGTATATATGTTGCACCATGTCGATATGTTGTACATATGCACATTACAAAAAATATGCAAAGAAAGGAAAACTCCAAAAAAAGTGGTGGGTATGATTGAAAATAAAATACCCACCAGAGCGTATATAGTCCAATAAAGCAAAGCTTATGTTACGCATGACCATCTCATGAAGCTTGTAGCAGGAGACTTAGCTACACTGGCTGGGCTCCCAAGGATACATGGCTACACCGGTCATGGTCTATTCTCTTCTTCCCCCTCTTCTTGAGTCGGTTGTATTTGAACTTAGAAGGGAATACCCCACTCCTCGAGGAAAGAGTTGCTAGACTGAGGCATTAGAGTTACCTTGTTATGGGAGGTTGTCGCTTTGTCATTTCTGAGGTAGGGAGCTACATATCACTTACACAGTCCAAGGAAAGATTCATTGTCATTAGAGTTTGTGTATGTAGACTTGTTATGATCTGGATTGTAGAGGAGTCTTGACCATAGATTGGTGGAACTTAGAGGTTGTTAAGTTTTAAGCTTAAGTCCAAATAAGTTTCCGACAAATTAATAATCCAAAGGTCTGACTGAGCTCCATATTTCAATTTATAAAGGAAAGTTTAATATCAATCTTGATTTCTCTTCTTTTTCTTTTTCTTTCTCTTTTTCATTTTTTTTTCAAATAAGTGTTTGCTAAGGGAATAGCAAAAGTAAAGTATAGGGGAGTGATGAATCCACATTCATCACTCTTTATTCTTTTATTTTAGCAATATAATTTGGCAAAACACCATGTATATGATTGTAAATACAATAAGTTGTCAATAAGCATGCATTTGTTAATACTCAATAATTAGCATGCATTTGTGCAAAAATAAAAGAATAAAGAAATAAAGAAAAAGAAGGAAATATTTAGAATAAATATTGAGTGACATGAACCCAAGATAGAGCCCAACATGGGCCTTATCGCCAAATAAAATAAGTAGAAGGAGATAGGGCCACTCATCCCTGTACATATCCCTTATATGTATATATATATATATGTATGTACAAAAATAATTTATTTTCCCAAAAATAAAAATAAAAATGTGTTTCTATTATCTCGTATATATTTTTAAAAATAAAATAAAAATCAGAAAAATAAAATTAAAATAAAAACAAAATAAATTCTCTCTCTCCACATTGTACATACCTTGTATATATGTATCTATTCCTATTTATTTAATACTTGTAAATAATCAATAAAAATAAAATAAAAATTATTTTGTACTCCAAATTTTATGTTGTAAATAAATAAAATATGAAATTGGGGTATTTGTACAAAAATAAACAAAATAAAAATTAAAACAAAAATAAATAAGTATTTTATATATAATGTATATAACATAATTTATTCTTCAAAAAAATAAATAAAAATCACTAAAAAATCGTTTGAAAATAAATAAACCTTTTTCATGTTGAAAATATTTTTAAATAAAATAATTTTCAATTTTTAAATGATTTTACAAATAATTTTGACTTTCGATTTTTTTGATTGGTCCACGGGGGACTGTTTACCTCGGTCAACTTCCCCCTGGACCGGTCTGCTTCGCAGATCCGATTTTTCGCCCGTTTACTCAAAATTTTCCCGACTTGATCCGTTCACCACTCCTCTCGATTCGACTCTTCGATTATTCAGGAAGGATCCATGACCCTCGCCTGTCGATTCCCTTAGGTATCCATTCCTCGATCCGCGTGCTCGAGCTCCATCTTTCTCGGACCTCATCGAATATATAACCTTCGCGAGCTGCACCTTTCATCGCATCTTCGGCCATTGCCTTCAACCCAGTGACCTCCATTCTCCTCCTTGAGTGACAGCGAGCGCAGGGGAGTGTTGCAGTGAGGATTTGAAGCCTTTAGCCCTAGGTCCGACGAGCTCTCTCATCGTGCTCCGCCACTTGGTGAGCTCGAGCCTCTGGAGATGTCGCTCCATCGAGGCGAAGATCCCAGGAGGTAGCCGACCTCCAACACATATTCCATCAGCCATCAGGTACCCTCGATAGCCTCTAGCTTTCTTTAGATTCCAAATTTTAGAATCCGGTCAACCGAGCTTCTCCGCCTTATCCTTCGTGACTATCGGTTGCCCATTCCGACCACCCTATCATCTTCGTGAGACTCTCTCCACCTTCTTCACCTCGTCGTTCCCCCTGGTTTGCCTAGGAACAGGGTTTAGTTCCTCCTCCGCCGTCGCATCGTCGGAGGACCCCGCTCCGCCTCACCGTTTCACCCATTTCGCCCGTAACTGGGTCGAGGCAATTTGCCCTCGACCCAGCAGTCTTCCTGTGCAGATTTGAATGCCAGAGGGCTTCATCTGGAGGTCCAAGCATCAGAGCACACCCGCTCCAGGTCTTTAGCGTCGCCGGGATCTTCCAGGACCTCACGGCCTCATCGGAGCTGACCATCAGCCATGGACTGACGTCCGCTTCATTTCGCCCATCTTAGCAGCCTCGGAGGACGCCATAGTAACGTGTATCGGCCGGTCGAAGTACACCGACGGCAAGTTCTTTGCCGCTCATCCAGGTCCCTCCTCCGCCGTCCGATCGAGCCCCCGCTCCAAATCTAATCTCCGACACTCGTTTCTGGGGAGCTCTCATCCATTGGATCCATCTGAGGATCAAATCTTGTTTGTGCATTGCCGAAGGGGTATTGCCCAATCAGAGCTGTCCGATCTGAAGTGAAGCCTCCCTTGGTCGTTGGATCTGTAATAAAGGGTAATTTACACTTAGGCCCTTCACAATTTTACATTTTAGTCTAGTCCTGTAAATGTGTTTAGCCGTTGTTTTTATTTCGGATAAATTGCATTCAGGACCTCGTACGTATTTTAATTGCAAAATAGTCCCTTTGGATGTGGAGCACGTGGTTTAGCATGTGTCTTGTGGGTTAATTGCATATCCTTACCTAAGCTTTAGTGATGTTACTATTTGAACTTTTATAAATAAGAATTGCATTTATACCCATGTTTATGCATTTCACGTGCCGATCTCGTGCGGCCTTGGGTATTTTACAATTTCACCCTATACTTCTTCCGTGTGTTATTTCTTGGCTGAATACTTTCTCATATTTGCAAGTAGGTCCCTATGTGTTGTACGTGTTTCATTGGTTGAAATAAATATCAAATCACATCCAAACTTCATGAAATTTGGATACATGGCTCCTGCCATTTGTAAAAATTTTCATGAATTTTTGGGCTTGTTTTGTTTTCATTTGCTATTTTTAAACATTCTTCAAAACCCAAAACTTTGCTTCTGTCTAGTTTTGAAAATCAACTAAAAATATTAAAAACCCTCTAAAAAATCCAAAAAAATAGTCTCTGTTTGTTTTAGTGTGTTCTTGCTTCTATTTGAATTTCATTGCTTTTGTACTTATAAAAACCCTAAAAATTAAAAAACACTGAAAAACTTAGAAAAATCATTTAAAATTCTTAAAAAATCAAAAAAATGCAATTTCAGATTCTATAGTTAGTATTTTATTTCTAGTTTATTTAAATATTTTTAAATAGCCTTTTGATTCTGGCTGCACAGTAGTTGCCATCTTTCATCTTGTTTCATTTTTATAAAATCAACTAAAAATCGAAAAAATCTAAGAAAAATATCAAAAACATCTGAAAATATCTAAAATCCAAAATAGTTTTATTTGAATTTCTGAGTGTTTTTGAGATGGTTAATAATTTTTTGATTGAGGTTTTCTTAGTATTTTTAGCCTTTTTCCTAATATTGAAAAATCAAGAAAAAATTAAAAACTTAAAAATCCACCAAAAATCCTTATTTTTGAATCTCGACTACTTCGTAGGTTTTTCCATCTCGTGTTCCTTGTGTTCGACCCTGGTAGCTATACCAGGTAAAATAAAATAGCGAGATCGTTGTTTTTGACCTGATTGTTTGATTTCATATTTGGTGGTCTTGATCATTTTCTTGACTAAACCCGATCCGAGGGGTTGAGGTCGCAACGACCATTGATACCTTCTCACCTTAGTCGCTTGGTCATTTGGGCTCATCAGCGAAGTCTCAGGCACAGTTGGTGGCTCGGCAGCACAGACCTCCATGTGGCGTCCTATGTTTGCTTCGGGTTTATCTGAAGCTATTTGTTTGGAGGAAGGTTCAGAAGTTGATTCCGACTATTATTGAGGCTTGATTGATGGCCAAGAATTGGGCGAATTTTGACGGCGGAGATGCGTCATGTGTTCTTGATCAAACACTCGTTGTACATTAGGCATGGGGCTCTCTGTCTTGGTCTGTTGCTCGACCGATGAGGGCGAATAGGGCTCTGGTGAGGAAATGGATGAGGCGAGGTGGCAAGGGGCTATGGGAAGTAGAAGATAAGGCAACGAGACTCGAAGATGATGACAATTTGTCAGGTTGAAGTTGGACTTTGATAGAGGCGATTTGGGAGATTGTAAAGCAGAGAAGGAGGTGATGGAGGAGTTTGCCGATGAATGAGGGAGCAATGGCTCGACCTCTTTTTTGCTTCAGGGTTCAAGTGAAACCACATCGAAGCTTTGTTTCTCTAGAAGAGAAGCAGCTGTGGAGGATGGGCCTCTGAATCACACGCTTGGAGGTAGATCTTCGTCGGAGAAGATCAAGGGTCGTTGTCACCATTCCATGTCCCAACTCTCTCTCTCTTAATAAAAAATGAAGATAGAAATCAATGTCGGATACTCTCTATAGGATGGTGACGATGGTTATTTATAGAGAGGATAGGGTGATGTGGATAGGATGATTAGGATTAGGACTCAGTTAGAGGAGATTAAGGGAGGATTCGGGGATTTCTTGGCTTCTAACAACGATGGCATGTAAAACTTTGGGGATTAGGTTAGTTTTAGGTGATAAGGCTTTGATCATGCAGTTGGGAGGGGATTATGGTTGTTGTGTGGTTGGCCTTTAGATCGAAGAGATAAGGGCAAGTAGGAGGAGATAGGATAGGTGAAGTGACTCGACCAGGGAGGAGTGATGGTGAAGGGGTGGCACGGTTGGAATCGCTCCAGGAAGTTAGATGGATAGCAGAGGGGAGTTGGGTGGAGGAAGGTGAACACGTGCATCGCACGTGATGGGTCTATGGTGCCCACGTGCTTCGCTCGTGAGGGGGCAAAGGGGGGTAGGTGGTCGGTATGTGGAGAGAGAATCGAGCGCGTTTCCTGGAGCCAGGTAGCCCCACTAAGATTGCGCCACATGGTGCGATTTTGACCGTGCATTGACCATGCATATAAATGCAACGTTAAATAGTAATAAAATAGCAAAGGTCCTCAAATGCAAAAATAACCAACATGAAAAATGTGCATCTAAATATGATCTACAATATACATGAAGGACTGAGATGCACATGGAATGTAGAATGAAATATATACATTTTTGTGATATTTATGTATATAAAATACCAATTTCTTTAGCTTTGTAAATTTTATTTGATTTTCTTTAGATAAATAAATGCATGTAAAAATCAAATATGAAGTGAAATAATGCACTGGACTCAAATGCGATTTTTTTTATTTTTATGATTTAGAAGTAGGTTAGAAAAATTAAGAAAGTGGATTATATACAAGTGGATTATGTTATTAAGCTTAGCGCAGAACTTGTCTTTTTCTTTGTTTTCTTGATTTTTTATTTTAGTTTTTATGTAATTTATTAAAGCATGCTGAATGAAAAAATGAAAAAGAAAGAAATCAAAATGAATGAAATATGCTCATGAAACAACGGATCAAAATCAGTAACAATGTACAATGCACACTTAGGACCCAAAATCTAATTTTTCACAAATGAACTCTAATTCTTTTGAATTTGATCATGATTTATAGATAATTGAATGTGCATTAATTCAAAAGTAGAGGCCATTTGGACATTGTTTGAGAGAGATATCAATGTTTACGGCTTTTCGTCCTAAAATTACGGCTTGGGATTATTTTGAATATGTATAAGTTAGAATTTTTTAGGATTTTTCTTTGACTAAGGTTAGTAATATGTATACAATGAAGTTGTTTCAGATCAATTAGAGTTAACATAAATTAATTTAAAATGGGTGAATTGTGGTGAGAATATGTAGATGAATATGAATGCAGAAATGAGTGTTAATTTATGCAAATTAATTACAAGTGCATGAAAGATATTTTTATGATATTGACATGTTAATGATCCTAAATTCTCGGGACGAAGCTCTATTTTCGTATAATTAGAGTGATGAATTACATATTCATTAGCCATCAGTTTCTTTATCACTTCATTTCTTTTTTTCCTTCTCTTCCATTTATTCTTTAATTTTGGAATTTAATATGTGCATTTACACTATTTTACATGGCAAATAATGAATGTTATTTTTTATTTTTAATGTTATTTACATGCATTTAACAAGGGATTTAAGGTCAAAATGAAAGAATAAGGTGGTGAAATGGAGATTCTCACTGCACTCGACGACCGACAATTCATATCTGGAAATTGCTATAGAGGCCACTCTCACATCACTCAATGCTCTACTTAATCAAACAGATCAACAATCAACACATGATATATGAAATAAAATCTAAATGTGTTGGGCAAAATTTATTATACCCTACAAAATATGTGTATAGTCAGCAAGTGTAGGGGTCGAACCACTAAGTGTACTGTGGATAGTTATAATTATTAATAATTAATAATAACCAATAATAATAATTTTTGTATTTTTACCTTTTTCTAATTTTAATGGGTTTTAATTATATTTAATTTTTATGGATTTTTAAATGTTATATATATATATATATTATTTTTAATTTTACAATATTTTAGTTTCTTTTTATTTTTAAAGTAAAATATATATTTATATATAATGATAATAATATTTTAGATATTATAAATAATATCTAGGGTGCATATATATAAGGAAAAATCCTTTTTTGAAAGTTTTAAAATATAATATATATTTATAAGTAATAATATTAATATGTAGCATATGAGCATTATAAGGTATGCATAATATATAGGGCATTGTATTTTAAATATATATATATATAAAGTTAAAAATAAGAAAATAAAAGGGATTTCTATCCCACAGACCCTATAAACTTTCTAAATTACCTTCTCGACCTTTTAAACAATCTAATTCCCCTCTTGACCCTGTAAACTTGCTAACTCTTACACATTGAACCATGCGGTTAATCTATTTGAAACTCAAGGAGGTTCTCGTGGTAATTTACAGGGTCGATGTGGTAATTACGTTGTGCAAAGGTTGTAGCTGTAATTTAACAAGATTCTAAGGTTAGTGGGGTAGAAATCTCAAAATAAAATGGTTTATAATTGTTGGTAATTTTTCTCTATTTTGGTAATTTTTAGGAGATTTTTACTAATTTTATGTATTTTTAATGTTCTAAAATGTATAAAATAATGATAATTTTTAGGAGATTTTTACAAATAAATGTTTTGAGGTTTTAAAAATAGATAATGGTCTCAAAATTTCTCAAAATTATCTTTAATATATACTATATAATATAAGGAAAAATATGGTACATAAAATATTTTTTAGATTTTAATGAAGTTTTCCTATTTTTTATAGTGTTTTTAAGGTTTTGCAATTTTTAACATTTTTTATATTTTTTGTGATTTTTTATCTGAAGGTAGAATATATAATAATATATACTATATTTTTTGAGATTTTTATAGATGGCTTTATATTTTTTTATTTTTATAAGAAAACATGGAATATATTTTGTGTTTTTGATTTTTTATAAATAAGAAACCTACTTAAAATGCTTAGTGAAAATTATATGTGATAAATCTATATAGCATTCACCATAGATAATTTTCCTACAATTTTTAGAGATAATGCTACTTATAACAATAAATCTACACAAGACATAATTCTGAAACTGGCCAGACCATTTTGAAATTTAAATAAAGTTTAAATGCATTTAATAATAGTAAACATAAAGTTTAGAGGCATACAATTAATTTTCCTAATTAACCCCCAATTTAATAAATTCCTAATAGGGGTATATATGCAAATAAACTAAAATCCAAGGTCATGCATGTAAAATATATCTGAAAACTTAATACTAATTATAAAACTTTTAGTATTAAACAAAAATACTTGAATACACAAGGGCCTAAGTGCAAACGGGCTAGACCCTTACACGCGTGAGCACATGAGGTGACCTGACGGAGGATCTAAATACAAATATCACAAGGTTTATGGGGGTCCTTGTAAGTTTCACACAAAATATTACATTTAAATTAATATTTATAAGATTATTTAAATTGTAAAAAATGGTATGGTGTTTGTGCAATTTACCGCTTAATGTGCACCATCCAGTGGCATTGCGAACTCCACATGGTGGCACTCGACGTGATCAAGTGGAGGAGGATGTGTAACACTTTAGCTTTAATCCACGGCCTAGACTAGATCTATGTCGTGCTTTCTATCCGACGGCCCTCGAGTCCATTGCAAGAACACGCGAGAACACAGGAGGGGGCTCGCTTTAATCGTTGATACCTCTGATCTCTGGGCACCTTTCTCTTCTCCGACGAGTCCAAATCCTTCCTGAGCTCCATCAACACATGCAGGTAACCTCCAAATGGATTCACGACCCCTCAAAGGGGACCTAGGGCTCTGACTGTTCCCCGTAACCTAGAGCTTTAAATGAAGTCTTGAATCCACGCTCCATGTAGCTGCGTGAGTGGCTGACCTGCACGATAGTTTCAAGGGCTTGAGGCGCACTTCCTTGACCAAGATGAAGCTGGATGCATAAGGGGATGAAAGGCGCAATGAAGCTTTGATGAATGATGAAGGAGAAGCTCCAACGGACCTTGATTATTGTAGAATCATGTGGGAAAATGAGGTATGCGATGCAGAAGGTGTTAAGTAATGAAATGGGGGATGAAATGGCGGGTCGAGCACATGTGTATCACGATGAATTCTGGCTGGAGCAGAAAGCTCCAGTAAACTTAAGATCTAGAATTATGCTATCATGATAGTAATTGATTAAACTAAATGCCACACTATGATGCG
Organism: Ottelia alismoides; assembly: GCA_037367405.1. Taxonomy (NCBI): domain Eukaryota; kingdom Viridiplantae; phylum Streptophyta; class Magnoliopsida; order Alismatales; family Hydrocharitaceae; genus Ottelia; species Ottelia alismoides. Next base: position 177,905 of record JAZKJV010003077.1, read on the forward strand.
TGAAGGAAGCTACATTAGAAAATGCAAAGAAAACAACTCTAACTGACATGAGACAAGGAGCAGAGAGCCTTCATCGACGAAGGTCCAGTGAGGGTGGATTGCATTGATTCTAAACTTTATCCACGCTGATAAGGAGAGGGACTCGCTTGTTGTCACCATGATAATCAACCTATGGAGTCATATTGGGGGTACGAAGGAGAACACAGATCAAAAAGCTAAAAATGGAAGGGGGTGTTTATTTATAGACGATGTTTTTGGGGAAATGGGGCTAATGATTGCGTGAGGAGGAAGCATGGTTTGTGGGAGATAGATGGCTGGCGTGGGTTAGGGATGAGGGAGGAGCATAGGGTGGATCTCTCTAGGAGGAAGGGAGTATGAAGGAAGGGGGGAATGGAGAAGGTGGTGGTCTTGTGACCTCAGACAGAAGTCATAGGCAAAGGGCGTACAATTGATTGGAAGTCAACAAAAGATGCATCATGATTGGTCCACATGGACCAATAAGGAAATAATATGAATTAAATTCCTTTTTAAATTGATAATAAATCATAAATAAATAAAAGTTAATACATGAAAACGTTTATTATTTTATGTATACATGAAAACGTTTATTATTTTATGTACTATCTTATGGACATTTTATTTTAGGGATTTTTCCCCAAGAACCCTATAAACTTTGTGAATTACCTTCTCGACCTTTGAAACACCATAATTCATCCCTCAACCTTGTAAACTTGCTTTGTTTTACCACACAAACCATGCCATCAGTTTTAACTTTATTTGAGTCAATTACTTGGGTTATTCTTGAGTAAATCTAACCAAAGAAAATCCAATGGTGAATATTCCACCATGAGATCCCCTCCATCCCCCACCTCCCCTCTTTCCCTCCTCTGCTGACCCACACCAACATCCTCCTCCTCACCCATGTCTTCTTCCTCCTCCTCTTCCTCCCCTCCCCATTCTCCCTCCTTCGCCACCCCTACATCCACGTCCTCCTCCCAAATCGCAAGCAACGGGAAAACCAAACCCAAATCAAATCATAGGCGACTGTTGGAGTCTACCCTTTTTGAATCTCGCGGCTGCCTCCTCCTCCTCACCTAACCCTCTTCTCCTTCGTCTCCCTCCCCGCTTGCTGCCACCTCGCGCAGTGAAGCCCACAGATCTGTCTCGAAGTGCCCCTTCCTCATCTCCTCCTGATCTCTCTCATTCTCCCCCATTGCATCAGGTCCCCTCCACCACCGCGTGCACGACGATGCCCCATCACATCCCACAGGATGTCACTGGATCGAGGATCCGATGAGGATGACTCACCCTCCTCCTCTCTTGCATGGCGGAACTCAAGACCAACTCTGACCTAGCAATTGTAGGTCATGGTATCGGGTTCTCCATGCGCTTCAGCATGATGGTGCACGCGAGCCCCACCACCTGAGGCAGCACAACCAGGTCACCTCTGGCGACAGTAAAGGGTAGGAGATGTTGCGGCTTCAACCGTCATCGCCCCCCAAGATGTCACCGGATTGCACCTCAATTTCATTTTCATACAGGAGGTTGGGTCATACAGGATAGAGGCGACGAGGCGTGTGGGTGGGGATTCGGCCTCTGCTCATGGGCTAGGGGGTTGACCTCTATGTGCACATGGGGGAGGTTTTAGGGATGTGTTAGGGAGGTAGGGGTGAGGGGAATCGAGAATGATGACATTTTTATAAGTTTGCTTAACAAAAAGGGTAGTATGCACCTCTTTTTAACAGAATCCTGTTAAATTTAACGGGTATACAGATGGGACTTATCCACATGGTCTATGGGGTAAGGGTTAACAAGTTTACGGGGTCAAGGGGAAAATTACATTGTTTCAAAGGTCGAGAAGGTAATTTACAAAGTTTATAGGATTCCTTGTGTAAAAATCCTTTTTATTTATTTTTACAAGATTATTTATAAAGTGTTAATATTTACATGTATATACATAGGTATATTTTCCTATATTTGGTGTATTTTTATTTTTATTTGGTATTAGGTATTTTAATACTACATACCCATATTTTATATATTTATAATGATTTTAAATACATATTTACATATTTTTATTTTATTTTCTAATTTTATTTATTTACTAAAATAAATCAGGGTATAAATATTATAAGTATAATAAATTTATGTATTTTAATACTAGATTTATTTTGATGCATTTTATTTCTTTTCTTTTATGTTTTTCTTTTTAATGTACTTTAAACAGCATTTACAAGTATTTAAAAATATAAGAAGGATTAACATACAAAGAAGAATAAATAGATAAAATATGCATGTAAGGTATAATGGGGACTAATGAATCTCCATTTCATCATTTTTATTCTATCATTTTGACCGTAAAAACCCTAGTAAATGCATGTAAATACCTCTAAAATGCATAAATTCGCATCCATGCTTTGTTGAATAAATATTATAAAAATACTATTTTTAATAACAAAATTTCAGAATAAAGAAAAGAAAAGAAAAGGAATAAAATATCGAAGATATTTTATGATCCTAAACCCTGAGACCTAGGCATCTCGATGATTAGGTCGACAAGGAATATAATATGGGGAGATAAGGTATACAATAACATTCCCATTTATTAATTCGTTATTTATGCATTTTTGGGACCTATTTTATTTTCTACTTTTTATTCCTAAAATAAAGAAGCTTTATACATGACGTTGTAAATAATAATATATAGAAAAATACTAAATTGATTTAGTACAAAAATAATATACAGAATAAAAGTTATACTCAAAATAAAATTGCGAAATCTCAACTTCCCAAATCCATATCTCTCAAATAAAAACTCAAAAGATTTTTGAATTTTTAAAAATAGGAAAATTAAACTAATGGCCCACGAAAAATATATGCAACTTATAATAAGGTGAGGCACTTAAGATAATTATCCTATTGTTTTTAGATGCAATTTGATATTTTTAATAATGCAAATAAGAAAAAATAAAAATTATTGGACAGGTAGGAACCTAAATGCAATTTAACAAAACTATTTCTTATTTTCAGACCCCCCCCCCCGAAAGAACCTCAGGGAGAATCATGCAAAAAACACAAAATATTTAAATCATTATCACTTACAGGGGTATAGTTGCAATTAATAAAAAGTGACATGTCCCACTTGCAATTTAACCATAAAGTATTACACTATAATTGGAATATATTGGACTAAAATTAAATACAATACAAGGCAAGGGTCTCCTTGCAAGATGCCCACACCTCACGTGCACAGGCACGTGAGGTGATGTGACGAGGGGCCAAAGTGCAAATCTCAGAAGTTCAGGGGCTAAAATATAAATATTACAATAATTAATGAATTGTAGATGAAAGTTTATATATTAAATAGTAAATACAAAAAGGTGGGGTTAAAGAACAAAATATCCCTTCGTAATGGATCGAGCGACCGAGAAGACCGCATATCCACATGTCGTTATGCCACCGCTCGATGTTGATTCGTTGATCAACGGTATGGATTTGATTCTGGATGGAATCTGACAGTGCAAACTGCTCGATCTGACGGTTGCGACTAAACCTGGAGCTCAAGGATGATCGGACGACAAATGGGGGATCTAGAAGAACTCGAAAGAAGCTCTGCATGGGCAAGCTTCCTCCGACCGAATCTCCTCATTCCTATATTCGATTCATTGTTGAGATGCTTGAGAGGTTGCTGGAGATGTTCCGCAGCTGGATGATCCTTCAAATATGTCTGGGCCCCCTCGAAGAGGGACGGGAACTCGTATTCACCTAGGGTCTATTTCTTGATGGAGATGGCACCCAAATGCACCCTTCAGAACTTGAAAAGGTGTGCAACAAAATGGCAAGAAGATGGCAGAAATTCTTAGCTTTTATTTAGATTGAATCAAAGAAAAATGGAGTGGGGGAGAGGAGGTCCTACGAGAGGCGATGGAAGGACCTCGATCCTTCAATCCAAGGGGGCTCGAAGGTGGATGGATGGTCAGGATAGTGGAGAAGTGGAAGGTAAAGGAGATGGGGTGGTTGATGGTGATCGGAACAGGCTATTTACGCGGGGACAATGGCCAGAGCTCTATCGCTTTGGCGTATTATAATCTACCCTAAACTACGCTAAAAATAGAAATAAAAACATCAAAGAAATGCATAATGGAAAAATGAAATGAAAGGTTACCTAAAAATGTAGGAAAGACAGCTCACACCTAGCCGGAAGGCTAAGGAGCAGAGGCTCATGGCAGAGCTCACCGACAAATCTTGGATCACACTCTCCATACCCTCTCCATGCTACAAACCATGCCACAATGAAGTTTTCACTTCGTCGACACACCACACTAGGGATATGAGGGTTCAAGGGACGAAGAATGGGTTAAAATTGAGAGGAAGATGACAGAGGGGGTTATGTATATGCGTGTCTTCGATGAAGGATTATGCCCGAGATGGTGACCCATCGATCGAGGTGATGCATCCGTTTGAAAGAACAAGGATTAAGGGTCAAATTTCATGAAGGAATCGAGGCTTTTCAGGCATTGTAATAATGGGGGAAATCGATGAAGATGAGTTAAAAGTCTTGTAGCGGCTACATGACTAGGGGTCAGAAAATTGACCAGGGTAAAACTGATGTGGGCTTCCCATTGGTCCACGTAAGCCTCTAGAGGATAAAATAGGAAAATAAATAATAAAAATTAAAAATGAATAATACACATATTAATTACATAAAACTCAAAATATAAGAAATGTTTATTATTTTATGTAGTATTTTGTTATGAATTTATTTATTTTTAAAACTTAATTTATTATAGGTTACTTTTACAAGTAGAATTATAGGTATATTCATCTATATAGTTCGTATTTTATTTTTAATTTGTATTTTAGATTTTATTATTTTATGTACATAATTTATATATTTATAACTTATCTAATACATATAAATATATTTTTATTTTATTTTTCTGAAGTAATTTGTTCACTTAAATAAATATGTATGTTTACCATACAAGTATGTATATGTATAAGTAATCTATGTATTTTTGTATATTTATTTAATCAATGTATTTTTAATGGTTTTATTTTACTATATTATGTACATGTGATATAAATAATATTACTAATTTATGAAAATATAAAATAATGAAAGACATAAATAACAAATAAACTAAATATTTCATTTAGGTATAATGTACAATAGGGGCCCATAACCTAACTTTTACATCTTAACTTCATATTCAATAAAGTCACCTTCATTAAATATCTAATTAAAAGTTATATATATTAAAAGTGATTTTGGTGCATTTTTGCTTCATATGGAGAAGATATAGGTCTATGAAGTTTGGCATTTGGATTTTTATTTTGAGTATAGAAGGCACATTGTGCATTATTTTTGTGTAAAATATATTTTGTATTTTTCTATTATTTTTATCTATAATTTTCATGTACAAAATTTAGTTATATGAGGTATAGATAATAAAGAATAAAATATGTCCCAAATTGGACTAATTGGGGATTTATAAATAAGTCATAAGCAAACTTCAAGTTCACTAAGGACCTTGACCTGGAATCTGCAAAAAGTGTCATCCTTTGGCTATAGATCTTGGGAGACACTATCAACGGTGAACCCCTCCCCCCCCCCCACCAATCCTAGGGGACCTAAGCCATTATTGATTAAACCCTCAAAGGACTCCAGTCCGAGCAATAGCGCACAAGCGATCAATACCTCGAGAGCTCCTCCAATTCCGACAAACCCGGCTCCAACTTCTATGCCGGGTATGTCACTAGAACATGATTTTGACTGTGATTCGCCTTCTATCACAAATGCATCCCCACTTTACAACATCAGCCCAAGAACTCTTAACTGCTCTCTTGATGCATTACCGAGCCTTTTTTGTCATTCGATAACTCTTCACAGGAAAATATTTTGTGAATAGGGTTTGATCTGTTAATAGCCCGATATGCTGAAAACCATAACCTACCCCAACCCCCCCCCCCCCCCCCAACAACCACCCGCGGATACCATCTGAGAATCGATTGATATTAACGCCCTAAATTGGATCATTAGGGGTATCGACGATCCTTGGAAATTCAGTAGCTCAAAAACTTTGTAAGCAAATATCACCTTAAACTTCTTGTGATACAAGAATCCTGTGTCAGGGACATTAATATGTGCACCAAGCTACCCGCACTTGACTTTAGAATGGCACTCCAATACTACCTGCAAAACACGGGGCATCCTTTCGGCCAGGGACCCTTCTATCTACTCCTACCAATCCATTTTGGATTCTGACTTCTCCACTACCCATAACCTTACACACATTCAAAGCCAAGTCCATATTTGCTTCATCAATATCTATGGACCCCCGTAGAGACAATACAAGAAAGATTTCTTGGCTTACTTAGACTTGATTGACACCACCTTTGAACACATATTATCGCATGTGCCTTCAATCTCATTATATACTCCTCAGAATCCTCCTCACAAAAACCCTCTTCTCCATAAATAAATGCTTCAATAAGTGGTGCATCTCTCCAATCTGATAGAACTTCGCAACCTGAATCTCCCCTTCACATGGATGTATGAAGATAATGCCAGACGGTCTATCCTTGACTGCATCTTTGTGTCCACTTCCCTCTTGGATATCCTACCATAAACAATCTTAACACCCCTCCCAAAACCTTCTCGGATCATAACCCATTTATTTGTCAAATAACTTAGTGAAATTCAACCTTAACTTCTGGTCCAAATTCTCTCAACCGAGAGTTTCCTCTTCCTATGGTCCTTATATCATGACAAGCTCATAACACAGGACAAATTCTCATTTATTAAGACGCTCGCCACAAATGATTGCCCCATGTGTCTTTCCAATGGGGAATCCACCAGTCATCTACTTCCGGATCGCCCTTACACTCTAACGTATTGCATATTTTAGCTATTCTGTCACATTTAATACATTCTTTGTCAATCACAACTCACACCCGTATTCCCCATCTCATTGACAAATAACCACCAAAAGAGCATCCATTTGGTGTTGATTTGGAAGGAGTGTTTCTCAAGGATGTTTCAGGGTCTAGCAAAATCCTCTTCCGCTACTACTAAAGAAGCCTCCTTACTATTCGCTAATGTTGTGACCCACCAACAAGTACTTTACACTCCCTCCATTTTATTTGATTCTCATGGAGGTCCGAACTGAAGAGCACTGTAAGTCCTCGATTGCTTTGGCTTCCACTACGACAGTCCTTTCTGCCTACAGAGATGATATGTTATCTTGGTTTTTCCTTCCTTCTCATGAACATTCTCCTTCCCCAAGTTTTACCAGTTGTACTAAATATTGGACCTCCTTTTTAGCTGAGATTTTATGTCTAGGTCTGTGGGGGACTTCATGAACTCCTAAGATTTTTTTTCTCATTCCCCGGTTCGTGAGGGACCCTGTGAACTCTTGTTTCTATTGTTTTGGATGAAATGAAAAATGGACTTTAAAAAAAAGAGTACTTTTTGTTTTATGGCAATAGAAAATATTGCTACAAGATGAGTAATCTTTAAAAGATAACTTGCGAGAAGGAATACTACAGGAGGAGTGATCTTATGAGAGCAAAAGGTTGTGAGAGCATGAGATGGGTGATTCTGGACCACAATTAACCCTAGAATATTGTGCTTATCAGATTACACCTTCTATCTTATTAATGTTTTTATATTCTCTATTGGTAGAAGTCTTCTTGGGGTATTGGAACAGGCATCTACGTCGATTCTTGGACAAATAAAAGGAGAGAGAGAAAGGGAAGATGGAGACTAGAAAGGCCCTCTTAGCCTCTCATGTCCAAATCCGAGCAACAAAGGCATCCCCACACGCAACATCATCTCCTTCTCCCTCGAAAGGAAGAGCATCCAACAAAATCATAGGTACCCATCGTGTGTGCAAAAACAGTTTATCGATAAGACTCCCCGACACTCCAATCTCCATTGGGTTTTTTTTTTTTGCTTTTATGTGATCTTTATCAAGGAGCTTCCACCGCCCATTTTAATTTAAATAAAAAAGATTTCCTTGATTAGAAAGCATGATCTTCTTTCCTTGATCATCAGATATTTTTCGTTTAACTTGCGGTTCGTGCTCGCAGTTGCAACTAGATTAGGAATACCAAGACGTTCCAAATGACGAGAAGGTGCCCTATGGGATCGTTTGGTTGCAGGGTTGGGCAGGGTTGGGTTGGATTGGGGTACTATTCACAGGGGTACATTGTTCTTGTGATGGTGTTGAGGCAATGCCTCCCATACCTTCTATATATAGCCCAGTTACAATCCTATAGTCCAATTCCCAATATGACTATAAATAGAATACAACTCAACTACTATTAAGATTAGATTAGGAGTTCAATCCTATTAGAATTTCTAATCCTAATTTGACTCTAATCCTAACAGAAAAGACGACTTATGTGGGATTTCGTCCCAAATCTTCTCAGCCATAATAACATTTGAAGTATAAGATAAAATCCGCATCTTCTAAAGGCGATTTACCGATATTTTGTTCATATGACATTTTCCTCGAAAGAGAACCATTAAAAAAGAGATTCTGCTAGTAGACTACTTTTTTACACCCAATTGGCTAAAGATGAATTATATACCAATCATTTTTATGAAAAATATTGAATTACACGTGCACGGTTTTCGATGGAAAATGTTCGATCAAAACCATAAAAAATATTTGAGATATGGCTTGAAATTCATTGATTTGCATAGAATACCTATAATTCTGTACAATTCAACAAACGCTTGGGGCTTAGACATTTTGTTGCATGCTTTTCATGTAATGTATAAGGTTAATGAGATCTATTTCTCCTTCGCGCTTGAGGGAAGGATACTACAAGAAATTGAATTTAAGACAACAAATAATTTGAATATTCGTTGCCATATCTTTTGATGTTAAAGATATACCAACGAATTTTATTCGTTTACAAATCTTCTTTATATTTGTAATTAGCAACGAATGTCATATTCATTGTTAAAGGTCTATATAACGACGATTTTTCGTTGAATTATTCGTTAAAATTCACACTAATCGTTGTCAAATTTATCAATGATTAGAAGAAAAGACCAATGAAGAATCGTTGTTATATAATTCATTGCAAAGAACATAGCAAGGAATATACTAATATTCATTGTGAATTTAAAGAAGTAAGCAACTGATAATATTCGTTGTCTTAGGTCACTTTTCTTGTAGTGGGGATAAGTGTCGAGATAAAACATGATGGATGATTAATTTGATCACTTTATTTTACAACTGCTTTTTCCATTGATAAATTGATGACATATTAGAATAAAAAGATATTGTCACTCATCCATGTCTGTACTATTTATCGAATCTATCATTGTAATCTAAAAATGGTTCGCAAGGGATGCATATTATCTTTTGGGAATTTTGACATCGGTATCATTCAAGTTTTTGCATCAATAAAAATGCTGGTACATTTTTTAAATTTACACTTATATTCATAACAGAACCTTCGAATAACATTTATACATTTCTGATTAGTTGGCATCTCGTCCCCTCCCAAATTATCTTTCATGTTATATTTTTCGATCTAATCAATATAACTCATGTATGGCACAAGTATGCACTAGGGCAATCTATGGCATGAAAAAGAAAATCACTATCTAAAGCAGTGTTTTGAATAATTGGATCGGGCTGTCGGTTAATCGATTTGTACCGATTCGATCCAAGTGCACAATTTTTTATCTAATCACCTGTTTAATTGGATTTCTTAAACTCGATTTTAACCTGATTCAATCAAAATTGAATTGCAGTAATTTTGAATTTATTCAATCAAAATTGAACTGCAGTTGAGCTTATTACCTTCATAACCCACAACATACCTCTAATCAACTACTCCACCACAAGTTCTTGTATTAAATGAAAATTAAGTATGACTTACACTATTGTCCTTCTATTGAGTATATTTTTTAAATATTATATATATATGTAAAACATTTATTGTTGCATACTAAAAAGGCAAAAATGAGGTTGCCCCAGGGGGAGCTAACTTAGCTCCCCCATTCATTTTTCCTCTTTTTTATTTTTTTTTTTTTGAAAATTTCTTTTGTGAATATTCATCACTATATCCATATATTATGATATTCAAATTTTGTGCGAAACGGAGACACCTATAGCCTCCATCCAGACAGTCATTTTTTAGCGGTCACAAAATTGTTGAAACTGACCATGACTAGATGGAGGCTGTAGAAGTTCCTATTACGTACGAAATTTGAATGATATAATATAAGGATATAGTGATGAATATTCACGGAAGAAATCTTCAAAAAAATAAAAAAAGAAAAAAAATAAGGCAGCAGAGCTGAATTAACTCCCCTAAGAGGTAGCCCCATTTTCCCTATTAAAACTATAGTTTACATATACTATAAGATATAACAATAGCTATGTATTTTATATCTATTTCAAATATATATGGGCTAGCAAGATCCCTAGTAGAGTCAAAGTCTTTCTATGGTGTCTTAGGAGGGATAGGATTTGTGACAAAACGAGAAGGGGAAGATTATTTGGGTTTGATGGCACGAGCTGTGATAGATGTGGTGTGCATCTAGAGGACGATGAACATATTTTCTTTAAGTGTCCTTTTTCGCTTCAGGTTTGGCAGGAGCTCGGGACACCGTGGGCCAATATCAGTGGCGAATCTGATTTCTGGCGGCTAGCAAGGTCGCTTGGGGGCAACTCGATGGATGACTGCGCTCTTCCTTTTGCGGCTTTATGGTCTATTTGGGGAGGAAGGAATGATCTTATATTTAGTCACCGGAGATTTTACTCTGAAAATGTAATTGTCGTATGCCGCTCCCTATATCGGCTCTGGTCTTCTAGATAATATATCTTTCTTGATCTGATTTTAATATAATTTTTGCGGTGGGTCCCGCCTTGAGACTTCACTCTCTTGCTTCTCAAAAAAATATCTATTTCAAATATATTTGAGTTTGTATTTTATACATGTTTTAGTACATTCTGGTTGGAATAGTTTAACGGCTTATTTCCCAGAACCGGCCTTTTCAACATAATTTTCGGTTCGATTTCAAAAAAAAAATATTGATATAAAGAATACATGTCATTTTCATTCAAGTGATGCTACTCCCATCGTTGTCAACTTCTATCACTATCGTTGCAAAGGGATAAGATTCCAACCACAGGACTCAATTCCTACAATCCAATAATTGGTTCAGACAATAATCTCTTTCTTTCTTTCTTCGAAGACGACCACTTATGAGTGGATATCTTGTATGTCTTTCCCACCGTTGGAAGCTTGCAATTAGACGTTTCTTGTCTTTTTTTTTTTTGACAAATTGAAGATTGAAATTGTAATTTCCAATGTTAAATATATAAAAAATAAATATTATTCTTTGCTATCGGTTACATATTTTCCTTCTCGATATTTTTCTTTCTTAATTTTTAGAACAAATTTTGAAGACAAAAGCAACAATAGTTAGTATATGAAAATGGTTGTCAATATAATAAGGGGAAAATGGGGCTGCCCCCTGGGTAGCCAACATGGCTGCCCCCACCTTATTTTTCGCAAAATTTTTTATTTTTTGGGAAAAATATCACCATGTATATTCATCCCTATATCCTTCCTATATGTCATTCGAATTTCGTCAGAAACAGAGACTCCTACGGCCTCCATCCAGACATCATTTTTTTAATGGTCGCAGGATTTTTTAAATCGACCCCGTCTGGATGGAGGCCGTAGGAGTCTATGTTTTTGATGAAATTCGAATGGCATATAGGAGGGATATAGGGATGAATATACATGATGATATTTTTAAAAAAATAATAAAAATTTACCCCAAAATGGGACGGGGCAGCCATGTTGGCTGCCCCCTGGGGGCAGCCCCATCAACCCCATATAATAATGAGTATGACATTTTTCATAAATTTTAAATAAGAAATGATAATTTTTGACAATTAATAATTGTTATAGATTTAACATTAGATGATATAGCCATGATTCTCAAAATTGTTCGTCATGAGTAGGTCCATTTCAATCCAAGATTGTTGAGAAAATGAAGCGATTAAAGAACCGTCACAAAATAACCATCATTACACAAAAACTTACATACATAGAAAGAAATCCATTATGATGGGAAAAAGATCACTAGGTACGAAAAAATCTACAAGTCGATGCTCTCCGAGAATACATGTGGTATTTGCGCATATCCTCTCCTAATGTATGTGTTTCGAAGAATTGAATTTGTCATCCAAAAGGGATTTGTGGCACAGCTAGTTGCTCGTCTCCCATCAATCTTTTTGTAAGATTCTTAATCGAATTCAAAATTCCCTAGCAAGACACGTTTAGAGTATAAGATATAAATCAACATGTATAGACGTTGTATTGCGAGTGTTTTTCGTCGATTCTTATATTTACTATACCAGTAGTCGAGGTTCTTTTTATTACTACAACCCATGGTTGTCATTTTTAGATCATGCAATACATATCATACTAGCAAAACATAAAAAAATCTATGAGGAAATAAAATGCAAAAAAATAGAAAATCTCTTAGTGGAAACATCAATTATAATTATTGAGGTTATGGCCCCCATATCAACTTCAATCTTTGTGGCTACAATCGGTTTCGGTTCCTTGTTCAGTGTTGAAATGGATTCCATTGGTCGTGGAGCTTTCAAACCCCACAATACTATTGGGAAAAGACGAGACTCGATTTCTTCGTCATGCTTCTTATCTTTGTTGTCCATATCACTGAAGTCCATGGAACCGAATAGTGGACATCCCTTTGATCGGAGTGACCTCTTTCTCATCTCCAATTATTGTGACAATGACTCTTTTTATGCTGTCCTTACTGCTCATATTGGTATCTAGGTTAACTCCATTTCCATAAAATTACCAACTTTTGTTATGGTGTCCGATAATTGATTTGTTTGCGTGCGTGAAATATCACTAGTATGTTTGTTTGAATCCTTAGATCAAAATATATCCTAAATAGAGATGTTTCTGGAGCTTCAACACTTTGAGCTGCCAGAACAAAAATCTCATCAAATGCTTCGTGATGTCGATGGATATTTCTCCATGAGGGAACTAACCGCGTGTTGTAGACTATGAAGAATCAGGGATGGTTGGAGGATAGGTTGATATGGTCCCTTCCTATTGATATATGATTCTAACACATATTTACTTCATCTTCACATATGGTATATTTATATATTTTTTTATATATCTCTGTAATGTCTTGAGTTTAGATCTTCGAACCGTTATCGATGAAAATTGACCCCGATAACTTGTTGGATTGATGCCCACATTGAACCTGTAGATACATTTAAGCTGGAGTGGTACGGGAGTAATCCCTCGATCTTATATATCACTCTCACACTTTGTGAGTATAATATATGAGACTATGTTTTGAGTTTTTACAGCATCTCCCAATTACATACACAATTTCTCATTACTATATGACCATCACTTATTTCCATTAATATTGGTGGTTGCGTGCTCCGGGTAGTTTTTTCTCCTATTTGTTAGGATGATCCATCTCTCATCTAGCACATTTCATAGTGCAGAGCACTCAATGGCGTGAAAGATGAAAATAAATTCAACTATTGCAAAATTTTGAAGAAATAATAGATAGCTTCAAATGGAAAAGTAAAAACATAAAAAATAGTCCAATATTTAAGATCTACAATTTTGTGGAAGGTGATTTTTTCATAATCTCTTTAATTTGAATGATATGAATTTCGATAATATTTTTTATAGGTATTTTGTACCTGATTTTTAGATTTTTTATTTTTGCTTATTGTTAACAATATATATGTCTATTTTATTTTATTAATATTGCTTACTATTTTAGAATTATTTTCGTAATTTTATTATTTTTTATTATATAGAGTAGAAAAAAGATATGAAGTTGCAAAATGAACATATTTTTGCATCTTTTTTCTAATTTTTATGTTGTTTAATTTTCGGTAAGAAAATAAAATGTAAGTGGTATCAATAAAATCAATATCACGTAAAAAGGAGCTGCCGAGTGCTTTGTATAATATATAAGATATTAATGTATTTGTATAGGTTCCGAAATATAGATGGGCTCAACTCAACTTCAAAGTTCCTTCAAATTTAGAGTATTTAAAAACATGAACCTTAAAAGTGAGTATGATCCATTTAGAGTTTATATGAAAATTATGGAATGCATGCATATTGGAAATTAGGGTTTGATCTTATTATTAACAGTGTAACTCGCTATTTATATGATCGATTTTATATTTATTTTCATTTTTATAGAGTTAATGGAAAAAATAACTAGGTTAATTAGAGTTGTATAAAAATAAATACGGATTGATATATGTATGTGTATATTATGTATAAGTATGTATTATGATTCCATGTACACAAATGTATCTTTTCGTATGGTTCCTTATTTTCTTACTTTTTATAGAGTCGACCACGGTCTCCGAGCTAAGATCATAAATTAGATCTTTCAGACCTGTTTATTTTGGATTTGTTGTCAACTTGCATACCTATGCATGCATACAGTATGTTCTTTCTTTATTTCTTTTGAGATTTTTTCTTGCATTTTTTTTTGTATTTTTGAGTGTCAGAAAGTGCTTTTTATTTGGTGAAGCATCCCATTCGGAGGCCTGTCATCAGCATGAACGACCAACCAGATTGCGATCAAAAGGCATATACGCAAAGATTCTCAAAGAAACCCTGGGAAATATCCCTATAATTTATAATCCATATTGCGTAAAACCTTGTTATCTCGTGGTTCCGCCCCCAATTTGTACTCGTGTATTATTTTGTGCTCTTTCTTCTCAAACTTTACTCTTGAGAATTAATCTTCATTGAAGAAATGGTGAGGTCTTTTTTGCGTGTAGAGATGAACAGATGTTGACATGCATGCCCTTTCGGGTGGCTATAAATAAAGGCAAAGGACTTACGCCTCTTTCATAGCAATAGCAAAGATAAGTGTTAGCATACACACCAGTTCCCGGAAGAGGTCATCATGTCGAGCTGCGGCAACTGTGACTGTGCTGACAAGACCAACTGCCCGTAAGTCTCCTCTTCTATCCAAATAGATGAAGAGGGACCTCTTTGCAAAGATATGGCGTCCAGCATATTGTTATTATTTAGGAAGTCTATGCTTGGGAAGAGTTCCCCTTCCAAAACGCTGCAAAAATCTCCTGCCTCTCAGGAAAATTCCATGTTCGAACGTCATCATATTGCAGGAGAACTTATTATACTTGAAACTGTTACCTTCTATATTGTATTAAATATTGTTTAGGATTTCTTGATTGCAAAGACTTCCTACATGCTTTGAAACCTGCAGGAAGAAGGGCAACACCTATGGAGTCGAGGTCATTGTGACCGAGAAAAGGTAACACAGTCAACAAATACCGACTTCTTAGTATTCCTGTAATTTGGTTGCTTGACGATGATTGCGAAGAAATAACTGCAAAATAATAAATAATTGCAGCTACTATGGGGGTGCAACTGCGAGTGGAGAGAACGACGGGAAGTGCAAGTGCGGCCCCAACTGCACCTGCACCACCTGCACCTGTGGCCATTGATGAGGAATGCATTGGAACACCCTTCCTCCCTATAAACCTGCACCTCAAGTCCAATTTATTAGGTTGATGCTACGGATCTGAGGAGGAAGGAGCGAGTGAAGTCACATATATACTATGGTGTGCTTGTTATGCCTAAGAATATTGGAATAAGTTAATGGTATCTGCATGTCTTCGTGTGTCTTCATTTGTACTGTGACCCGCCACTATGTTGCTTTGTTGCATGCGCTTAATTAATGGAAGGTGTGAGGTCTTTTCTATCTGTGTGTACTGCTCATTAATGGAACGGTGTTGTTGCTTGGTTTGTAGAACAAGAGGCTTTTTAGAACAAGGTGCTCGTATGTGCACATGCATGCATGTGCACACATATTTAAGATATCTATCACAATTAATTATCCATTGAGTTTAAATTATATAAACATTGTCATAATTCTCAACCGTCATAACTATAAGCATTGAATCCCGCATTAAACCATCCAACACAAACCCTTAGGGTTCGTTTGGTTGCAGGGTTGGGCAGGGTTGGATTGGGTTGGGTACTATTCACAGGGGTACTCCCTCCTCACATTTTACTATTCACCCAGCCTTGTGAATAGTACCCATAACCCTGCAACCAAACGAACCCTACAAAACTCTAAAATGGGTCGGACCGGGCCCTGGGAGAATTATGAGTATCTCAGAAAGGTGAGTGGTGGTCCCTACTTGCATTTGGTTGTTACCTACCCCTCATTTAGATGTGACCTACCCTCTTTCAAAAGCCTCTGACTTCCAATGCATGGCTACATTCATATTAGAGTTCCTGAAAGATAGAGGAGTGACGAAAATTGTGGACGATATTAAATCCCAAGATGAAACTATTGTTAAGAAGAAGGGACTTTAAGGGTGCGTTCGGTTCGGGAATAAACAAGAATAAGGATGGGGAATAAGGAGAATAAAGACCTATTCTTTGTTCGGCCGGAGGATAGGAATAAGGAGAATAGGGTGAAATAAAGGTAGGTAAGGTGGGATAAAGATAGGAATAAGAGTGAAATAAGATGGAATAATGGGGAATAGTCGTACCATTGGGAGCCGTGTCGGGAGGAGAATTGGCCCCTTATTACAGGGCCTATTCTCCAACCAAACAGGGCCTAAGGAAAATGCGCTTTATGTTCAATGTTTTGTTAATCTTAAGCTACTACCATCCAAAGTGGACTTACCAATGATATCTCCTCCTCTTCCATGGTCAATTAAGCAATCCTCAAAGGTTAAATACCTTATGGATAAAGGAAAGAAAATGGTATCCTTTTCTAATATGAAAGGGGGATACTTATCGGTTGAAAGTGACCAGATTATGGTACGTTACCAGTTATTTACTTCTTTTCATTATGACCATTTTGATGTCAAATTCAAGAACAAGGAATCTTGCCTGAGATATTGTAAATTTATTTCTAAATTACAAGATACACCATTGAAGGTAAACAAAGAGATGTTGAATTGGATTAGAGTACATCGGCAGATACTAGAAGAGAAGAAAATCCTTATGCCTTCATTCTTATCCAATATTCTGATACATGTTGTATATGAAAAGTTGCGAGTAGAAGTAACCTTAGCTAATAGTAAAGATCTAGTGTATACAAGACTAGTATCCATTCTAGATAAACAAATATAGTATGCATGTGAAGACTTTATTATAAATCTTTCTTCTACTCTTGAGGATTTTACTTTCTGGTTCCATGCCTTCATAGACTTCAGGGGAAGGATATACCGATCTGGATTTCTGAACTTTCATGAACGTGATTTAACTCGGAGTCTACTATTATTCTCTTGTAATAAAGAAGAAATACGGGTATAAAATCATCTCTTCTCACACTTTCCAATGAAGGTTATAGGTAGGGTTGGGCATTGGGCTGGGCCGGCCAGACCCGGCCCAAAATCCGACCCGTATAACCCGACCCAAACTCGAACTCGAAATTTAATGGGCGGGCCGTGGGCCCTAAAATGAGCCCATATTGATTATCGGGCCGAGTTTGGGCCTGAGAAGGCCCAAACCCGTTAGTCCGATAGCCCGACCCATTCTAAAGCAAGTATATTCATATCTAGTACGGTATAATTATATCAATTATATTCATGTTCATTCCAAATACCATGTTCTAACTTTAATATCCTTATTCGAGTGTAGAATAAATGCTTAGACACATTAATAATAATATCCATTAGTAGATTGAGGATATTATTACATTAATATACAAGATTATTACATTAAATATGCAAGAATGGAATCTGTGTCCTCAAGTGTTACAGCATATACAACTGTAAGTAACCAATCTGTATTGGGTCATAGTGCCCGCATCTACAATAGAATATGTAATGGTGGAATTGAATGGTGGTTTAGGTCGCCATATTTTTACCACATTTGTATTTCCAACATACAACTAATGTTAATCACAAATTAGTTAGCATGCTTTATAGTTTTAAACATGCACATATGCATAAGAAACAACCACACAAATGCAAGAAGAATAGAAGACATGATATTGGTATACATAGGTGTTAAATTGGGACGGCCCGACCCGAACCCGACCCATTTTGTTTGGGTCGGGTTTGGTCTTGGGCCTAATTTTTGAAAATAAAATGGGCCTAGGCCCGACCCGTTAGCCCATATTCTAAAATGGGCTTGGGCCGGGCCAAGGCGAACCCGGCTCGAGCCCGGCCCATGCCCAACCCTAGTTATAGGTCTCTTGTTTGTATTGCCTACACTCATTATAAATCACCTACCAATGTTATTGAATCTTATAATTGGTTGATCCATCATTGCATTAGGACTTCTGATATATTTTATTCAGTTACCCCATTGGAGATCATTGAACTAGCTTTTTCAGCCAAGAATCCTTTCCTCTTCATAGCTAGTGTAAACAGGTTTCTAAGTTACCACTTAAGAGGAGATCTTCCAATAGGATCGACACCAATAAGTATTGATGCTTCATCCTCACTTATCAGATCATGAGTTACTTTCTACTAGATGAGGATCTAGCTCAAAGAATCAATTTGATAGGTGGAGATGGAGATACTATCCGGGATCTTTACGCATCTCTAATAGATCCTCTATCTTCTTTCCCTAGAAGAAGAATTGACCTCTCCACTTGGTTCTCTTGTATCTTCATGTATAACAAGGAAATGAATAAAAAGTATTTGTATACCTTTAGTTTACGGAAAAGGTAAAATGAGTTCAGCAAAGATATTTTTGCATCCATGTATGAGATTCTGAAGAGAAGTGAGATACTAAATGTATCTTCAGCTTTTACAAATTCTAGTACTCTAAATACCCTCATATCAAAAACCTTATGGACTTAATCAACTTAGGAGAATGGTTTGCCGCTACTCTAAATCATCCAGTCTCCTATCACACTTATTACTTCCAATCAATCCAAGATTATATGAAGATAGAATCGGTCCAAGTTTGGGTGTTTGATAGGAGCAAAAATAAATGCAAAAATATCACTCTTTCTTTGCCTACAACCACTAGAGATCGCACTAAGACACAAAGATCATGTTTTGCCAATTTCATTCACCAGAAGGATGCTTCAATAGCTCTCTTTATAATTGAGAAATTTAGTCATACTAAACTTATATACAGTCCACGATAACTTCATAGTGAATCCTAACCAAGCAAACATCATTAATCATTGTTATACCGATGCTATCCTATCACTTGGAGATCCTCTTTCTCAAGTTTATCAATATCTTTTCAATAACATTATTATTTATTCTAGTTGCTCTTCAGAACTTTACTCATCAGAAATTTATTCTTTGAGAACTTCACTTCCTCACAAGGAAACACCTCTGAATACTTTAAATTATAATGACTCTTTTCTCCTTTTATTAGAATGTGCCTTCAAAGATATTGTCCCTAAAGAACTCAAAACAAAAGATAAAAACATTTGGGATAAGAAGGTAGAAATGATACTTGGATCATATATTTCATATGTTAGATCACTCAACTATCAGGGAAGTGAATATGCAGGTTATACTACAAAATATAAATCTTTCCTAGAGAAGCTGAATAAGAAAGAATCAATCAACTTTGCTCTTCACCCCTAATAGTACGTTGTTAGCTCTAAATCCCTAAGACTAGTTAACCATGAATGAATGTGGGATTCTTCATCAATCATCTTTAAAGAATACAGCGTGTCACTCATTCCTCTACCCCTCATGAATGTGGTTCAACGCCCCACCCGTTCCTCTACCCCGCATTCATGTGGTGTTCCGGAACCGCTCTCAGTGTTTTTTACCCAATCCGCATTAAGCCATCCAACATAAATCCTTACAAAACTCTAAAATGGGCGGGCAGCTGGGCCCTGGGAGAATTATGAATATCTCAGAAAGGTGAGTGGTGGTCCCTACCTGCATTTGGTTGTTACCTACCCCACATTTGGATATGACATACCCTCCGAGAAAGGGTAGGTCACAAACAAATGGGGGGTAGGTAACAACCAAATGCGGGGTAGAAACCACCACTCACCATTTTCTGATATACTCATAAATCCCTAGGGATTTATGAGTATATCAGAAAATGGTGAGTGGTTCCCTACCCTGCATTTGGGTGTTACCTACCCTGCATTTGGTTGTGACCTAACCTCTCTAGGTCACATCCAAATGAGTAACAGCCAAATGCAGGTAGGGACCACCACTCACCTTTTTGAGATACTCATAATCCTCCAAGGGCCCGGCCGCCCGGTCCATTTTAGAGTTGTAAGGGTTTGTGTTGGATGGCTTAATGCGGATTGGGTAGAAAACATTGAGAGCGGTTTTGGAACACCACATGAATGCATGATAGCCAACACCTAAATGCTAGGTAGGGACCACCACTCACCATTTTTTGAGATACTCATAAATCCCTAGGGATTTATGAGTATATCAAAAAATTTCCCCTTATAGGATAAAATTCAATCGAATCGGCTATCTTCCTTCCATTTTCCTTTACGAAAAAAATCGAAATTGGAATATTCTATATGATACTCTATAAGGTCATTTAGATGCTATAATAAATGGGTTAGCTTTTGCGCCTATTTACCTCACATGTTTTCAGCGTATTTAGGTTTTAACCCTATTTTGCGCGATGTAGATTGTGGGTGTGGATTTAAAGTCTGCAAGCCCACTTCAAGCAGGGTAGTACGTACATGTGGGGCTGGAGAGAATACCGAGCTGAATTATTCCACTTCAACTCAAATGTATAAATTATTTCAGTTGCGATAAGCACGTTCGCATCATCTAGATGATCAAGACTTCTTCATGTATATGATACTTCGTTTGCTTTATTTTTATTCAATGGGGAAAGTTGGTTCTACCAAGGGCGAAAGACCTACTAGTGTGATTGGTCTTGGACACTCTACTGTAATTTAGAGGTTATGGTGTGTGGTTAGGGCGCTCCTCATTTGGATGTGACCTACCCTCTCTCTTTAAGCAACTACCTTATATCCAACCTCTTTTGCTTTAATAGGTTCTTCACTATAAAATACTCCAAAGAACCTTCCTGTAGGGAAAATAAGACTGCCATCTTCTTTACGATATGAAAGAAATGGTTTTTAATCCTTTAGGGCAGTTAACATATGCTTCAACAAATCCATAAATGTCTTCTAAATTATGGTTAGTCAAATCACCTACCCACTTACTAGACATAATACTAGGATATAATGAATTAACGTCATAATAATATAGATCTTTTCCGTATGGTTTGTAAACATCAGCGTGTCCACCTTAATATCTCCAACGGATAAATGCATCTTCATTTGATGATGGGATATGTATAGGGTAACTAACATCATTAAAGAATTTAGTAAAAAAATATTAAATGCATGGGAAGAAATAGTTATCTTATCTACAATATCAATTCCAAACTCATTAGATATAATCTCTTGTGCTTTTAGCATTATACCAGCTAAAAGAAGAATGTCTTGATTCATATAGGATAGCAATTCATCCTTTCTTAATAAGATATTATTAATATTAACAGAAATATAACCAATATCACCTATTTCACCAAAATGAGGGCATCAATCCTTAGATAATTAGGCTAGGTTACTAGGTAAAAGAAGACAGGAGTCCCTAAAGATAAAGCAATGTCTCTTATTAAAGAATATTTTTATCTCATATAATATACCATTTCTCATTAATGGTTTAAGCCTATAATTGCTATGGTTTATAACTAAATATTTCAATACCATCAAACCTACTCATATCCCCTCCGGGTCAAGGGAATTCGTGGGAACCGCTCGATCGTGATCGAGCGCTTTGGGACTGAATATCAACCACCAAGCCCCAACCCGGCCTTCCTTTGCACCCCTCCCCCCCCCCCCCCCCCCAAACCCAAAAAAATGCTCACCTCCCATTGACCATGCCCTACCCGGGATGCTATGGCAGACGATCCTCTCGCCACCCACAAACCCTTCAATGCTCTTATCACTTGCCACAACTCCCCCTATGCTTTAGACCTTAGTCCCTGTCTAAGATTCGACAACCTATCAGCCATGCCTAGTCTCAGTTTGCACCTCTCTCCAATGCCCACTTTAGCTACCCCTAGGTCCAAAGTTCAAATTCTAGCAAGCACAATATCCATCCTCGACATCTTTGATTCCATCACCAAACATTGCCTACAAGTGTCACCCAACTTTTGACACTTCTTATTCCCTACGAGTTCTATTCGACATCCAATCCGATCCCACTGGTCTCTACGATGCTCTCCCAAGCACTCAATCATCTAGCCTCCACGTGCTTTATTTCAACCAAAAAAGGCATGTGAATATCTCCATGAGTTCTTATCGAGCTACTTCAACTTATATCAAAAATTTTGAAGCAATATGATCGAAGTTCATTGTGTAACTCTTTGTATTATATGATCTAAACTCAAGTCTTTATATGTTCTTGCATCCTATGATTTGCTAGTTGTTCTACATGGAAGATACCTTAGTCACTCAATGAAAAACATATGGGGAGCACAAAACTTCCTTCATTTGTCTTAATCCACAAAATGGACAAGATCCATTATCCAAGTTGGTCGCACATGCTCTCTTTGGTTCCACCTAGAAGCATACTTTTCTAAAATTGGAGCATGTCATTCCTATGACTTTAAACTATGATGACCAAACTACATATTGAGGTAGTCTTGCTCACTTTGTTAAATATGGTGCCCATATCGATTGGTTGGTAGACACCAATGCTTCTTTGTGGATAAAAGAGTCTCATTAGATTTACTTCATACAGTACTTCTAGAAAGAGGGGTACACATTGTTGATGACAAACCATCCCTAGTTGAAGCAGCAGGGGAAGTCACCCGTACTCCGTGTATTACTCATTAATGTTATCTTTGTTCCTAAGTTTCCTATTAGGTTGCTATCACTTAATCATATTTGCTTAGAGATATGTTGTCGAGCTACTTTAGATGCAAACTCGTTCATATTCGAAGCATGTGTTTATCACCTGATTTAGTCCCCAATTGCTAATAATGCCTCCAGATCCCAACTTACTAAATCCATGGGAGCTCTATGGCATCATGATGGCACACTTGACAACTTGGGTTAAGTATGCAAATAAACAATGGTCGTTGTGACCAAAATCATCAAGCGCGGTTAATAGGAAAATTTTGTATTTTAACCACTTAAGAAAATATAATTGAATCAATGAAAGCAATGTAAGTGGTTTTCGCTATTCTTTTTACCTGGTATAGCGACCAGGGTCGAACACAAGGAGCATGATTTAAAAACTAAGTAGTCAAATTTCCAAGCTAATTTTTAGTGGTTTTTACATTTGTATATTTTTAAATTTTTCAAATAAGACAAAGGACTAAAAACACACACCACACTCTTTTTTTGTATTTTTCGGAATAGTCAAAAAATGCTCAGAAACTTCCAGAGAAGATATTTTTGTGTTTTATATATATTAAAATATTTTTGGTAATTTTTTTCAACTTTTTCTGATGTTTTTGTGATTTTTTAAAAATCAAACAATGCAAAACAAAGCAAACAGTGCACAGCTGAGAGTATTTTGCAACTTAAAAAATAATTTAAGTGTCCAATACTCCGGGAGATTATTTTTAATAAAAACTACAAGATAATATCTACAATCAGAAAGTTAAATTACATTTTTTGTATTTTTCTAAGATTTTCTACAATTTTTTAAGAATTTTCATTTTTCGTAATTTTTTTGGTTTTTATAAAGCATTAATGCACAAAAATTGGATAGAAATTAAAATACCCAAAACATACCTACAGTAATTTTTTTGGATTTTTAGGCGAATTTTCGAATTTTTATTAATTTTGCAATTTTGGGCAGACAAAATAGCACTATTTTTTATTTTTTTAATATACTAAATGATAATAAAAAATCATGAAAAATTTACACAATGTAAAAAGACATAGCAGGAGCATATATCATTTTTTTGAGAATTTTTCGAATAATAAAAATATTTATTCTGACGAAGATAGCAAGCAGTTCAAGGTCTGGACAGTCAGGGACTTAAATGTAATTGTTCAGAGTTTTTGCATCAAAAGTTAAAAATAACAAACATTAGGTAAATAATCGCAAATTACCCATAGAGCATGTGCCAAGCACGTGACTTTCAAGAGTTGGGGCACTTTTGCAAATCTCAAAACTTCCGAGGACGAACTTGTAATTTTTCCAATCCCTTTCTTTTATTTTAAAAACCCTACTTAAGGTTCTTTGATGCTTTGTTTCTCTTCACAAGACCAAAAGGGGCAGCCGCCCCCTCATCTTCTTCAAGGCAACGGCTATGGAGGTGAGGGGCCACGCGCGGGGATGACGGCAGAGGGCGGTGGATCGGCCTCGCGCGGGCGACGTTGGAGTGTGAGGTGAACGGGGAGCTGCACGCTTGGAGCGCGGGGGAGCAGGTCCACCGGCGGTGCGGCGGGGATGGCGACCCGCTGCAGCTTTCGTTTTTTATTATTTTTTATTTTTTTACTGTAGACTGATAATAAGAGAATTTTTTATTTTTTTTAAAACAAAAGCTTTAAACATGAAGAGACAAAAGGAATTTTTTTTCATTATTTTTTTATATTCTTCCTGCAAAACAATGGTTAGAGATAAAAATAAAAACTATATTTTTTTATTTTTTGTTATATGTTCCTGCAAAACAAAGATTAGAGATAACAAAAAATTTATTTATTTATTTTAATTGTATCCTGTAAAAACAATGGTTAGAAAAAAGATATAAAATTTTTTATTTATAAACAAAAATGGAGTGCGTGAATGATTGTGGATCTTGGCAAAGCGGAAGACAGATCCGTGTCTCCGGTCACCGTGATTGACCGGAGATGACAGGTCATGTGAGGTAGAAAGGAAATGGGAGGAATACGAAATGAGGTGGAAATTCCAGTGTCGGATCGGATCAAAGTGTGGTGAATATTTTTATGTTTTTTAGTGATCTAAAAACTAATCAAATGGAAGCAAAAATTTAATCTACAATTTACCTAGGAAAAATGACAGGAAATAAAGTGGATCTCACCTTGGGG
The DNA here is from genome assembly GCA_037367405.1 of Ottelia alismoides. Lineage (NCBI taxonomy): Eukaryota > Viridiplantae > Streptophyta > Magnoliopsida > Alismatales > Hydrocharitaceae > Ottelia > Ottelia alismoides. Next base: position 202,950 of record JAZKJV010003077.1, read on the forward strand.
TCGGAAATGCCATGATGGCCTCGACGAGGACTGACGCACTGTCACCATACGGCTCGGAGGCTAGGCACCCTTCTTCAATAAGAAAGTTATCGGAGATTGGGCTCCTCTCCGCCAAAGATCGATCAAAGAGTGAATGAGGAGGAGGAGCCCAATAAAAAGAGAAGAAAATCAAAAATGGAAGATATCTACAAATGAGGAAAATATTTATTGGTTAATTAAATAAAATAATTAATTAATTACGAATTTCAGATTTAGATAAATTAAATAAACTAAATAAATTCCAAACATGAATTAGCCACCTTAATGGTGGCCATTAAAGGTATGGAATAATATCCTATATACAAGGTAAGTATTTACATAAAATAAATTAAATAAATAAAATAATTAAATAAAAATTCGTAATTAAATTAAATTAATTAAATAATGTTAGATAATTAATTTTTTGGTGATTTTTATTTAAGGAAATTAGTTGTATACACATATTATACACATATAATACAATATAGATAGGTACAAATAAGAAAATAATTTTTTAACACATTTTATTATTTATTTTTTTTATTTTTAATGAAAATAATATTTACAATTATATACATTATGTAAAAAATAAATATGAATAAAATATATACAACAAGTATATGGGAAAACTGCACAAAACATCTCAGAAAACCGACTTTTCAACCATAACTCCAAAAATTATGAAATCAAAGACATTTGAAAGATAATTTAATTTAGAGTACAATGGCAGTGAGTTTGCTTCAATTTGAGAACGTATGGAGCCGGAATAGGTATTTCAATGATCACTTTGCAGCTTTTTCTAAGTGTCAATATTAGTAACATGTATATTATTTCACTTTGCAAATATTTTTATTATTTACAACACATTTTTATTTACAACTTTTGTTTACAAAAATAATTAATTTGAGGTCAAATTATGTACAAATAAAATACTATAATTTTTATACAACTGTACATGGAATTTATGTACAAATTATTTTTAGATTTTTATCAGAAGACCCTATCTCCCCCTACTTTATTCCTAGTCGATCAGGTCGAGTCTTGACCTTCTCTCGGGGTTCGGGTCAGTCTGTATTTATTGCATAAATACATCCTTTCTTTTCTTTCCTTTTTCTTTTCTTCTTTATTCTTTTATTTTGAATGGAAAAAGTGTTAAAAATGCATAATTAAATAATGCATGTAGAATGGTAATTTCATGAAATTAGTTGGTATTTATAGGTATTTGACTAAAGAAATGAAGCTAAAGTAAAAGAATAAAGACGATGAATCGTGGATTCATCACATCAACACCTAGGACATCCATCTCTGCATAAACTTCCACTACTTAAATAGAGTGTAATGTCTGCCAATCAGGAAAATATCATAAAAGTTCCTTTCAGGAATCTAGTATACCCATTCTATAGCTTTACTCATTTTAATTCACAATGATTAGGGACTATGTAGACGTTGACACAGGGTCCTTGGGGTTTTTATTTAAATGATATATAAAAGTGCCGGTGACCCAAATAATCCCGTAACATACAAAAAAATATTTATTTTTCTTCTCAAGCCACAAAATTATAGAAAATAAGGTGGAGCAATAAGATTTTTTGCTACTTATTTACATGTATAGCTGACAGGATCGAACTCAAGGAAGCTAAAATTTCTGAGGGTTATTTAAATAATCAACGAAAATCGACTAAAAGAAAAAGGAATCTCAAATGCAAACTATCCTCAGTTTTGTGGGTTTTTTATCTTTTTATTTTTTTTAAATTTTTTATTTTCCATTTTTTTATTTTTTTAATTTTCAAATTTTTAGTGATTTTAATTTTTATACTTTTTTAAAATTTTCAAATAAGGAACAATATGCACAAGGGATGAAATACGCACACCACAGTCTTTTAGTATTTTTCAATTATATCAAAAATTCTCAGAAAAATCCAAAGAAAATCTTTTTGGGTTTTAAAGGCTTTGAAATATTTTTGAGAATTTTTGTAGAATTTTTAGATATTTTTGTTTTTTCTAAAAATCAAACAGTGGTAAAAATGATAAACAGTGCACAACCTGGAGTAATTTCGAATTAGAATATTATAAGTACACAAACCTCCTGGCAACTATTTTATGCTAAAATATAGGCAAATGTCTACATACAGGAATTAAAGTCCTAATTTTTGGATTTTTATAGAATTTTTATGATTTTTATAATATTTTTAGTATTTTGCAATTTTTTGGATTTTATAAAAAAAATTAATGTGCAAAAATTGGATAAAAATTAAAATACAAAAAAACTGATCTAATTTTTTTGGAATTTTGAGAGCAATATTCAAATTTTTATGACTTTTTGAATTTCAAGTAGAGAAAAATGACATGTTTTTTTTATTTTTTTATAATAACAAATGATGATAAAATGCAACGAAAAATTTATACTATGAAGATATACACATCAGGAGCATAGCATAATTTTTAAGGAATTTGCTGAGTAAGAAAAACATTTATTTCAATGAAAAGAAGCATGCAAAATGGAGCCCGAAAAGCAAGGACTTGAATATAAATATTCAAAGTTTTTGAATTTAAAATTAACGAAAGTAAATTACATGATAGATATTGAAAATTAGCCATGAAAAGTGTGTTACTCATGTGACTTGATCTGGAGCAGGGATTTGCGATTTGATAATGTTCAGGGGCCTAATTGATATTTTTCCAAAAAAATGGAAATTAGGGCACGCAGGGACTTCGTTTGTTGTTCTTCAACAAGGGGCCAAGGGGAGGAGGCGTGTCTCCTCCTTCTTCATTCTCTCCCAATGTAGGGGCGGCGAACGTTGGTGGGCAGCGATGAGTGTGCGCGGCGATGCCAGAGATACGGCACTTCTGCGGCGATGATGGTCTAACACGTTGGCGCGATGAAGGGTCTCGCGGTAGGCTGGAGCTAAGGAAGGCGTTGGAGGGGTATTGATCATCGATCGGCGGTGGTGTTGGCGTGGCGGTTCACGTGGGAAAGAGTGGACTACGGGGCTTCAGGCAGTGGGTCTGCAGGAGATGCTCCAGGCGGCGCACTTGCAGTGAGGTTGGGGGGCGTTGCAGGTGCGGGGCGGCGCTGGGGAGACACACGCCCCTCGCATTGTCGGCTGGAGCGGCAAGGGCCTCATGGCGAAAACAGGTGAGGAAGACGGGCAGCGGGCGCTTCCTGCGGCTAGAGGAGCGGTGCTTGTCGCTGCCCTTTTTATTATTTTTTTTAATTTTTTTTATTGATTGTAAAAACAGAAATGAAATAATAAAAAATTATTTAAAAATAGAAACTAAAAATAATTTATTTTTTAATTTTTATTTTTTTATTTTTTTATTTTGTCCTGCAAAACAAATGTCTTGCACGGGCGCTTCCCTCTAAGGCGGAACGCTCCCCTACCGATGCTTTTTTACATCCCACAGCTTCAGCAGACCGCTTAGCCCCGTTCATCTTCGGTGACTTATATACGTATTTTTTTATTTTTATTTTTTTGAAATAGAATAGGACTCAAGCACGATGCCTCATCTCTACTTATTTCAATAAATAAAATAAAATAATTTTGAGAAAGATGTGAATGGGGATTCGACGAAATGGAAGAATTGAATCTGGTTCTTCGACCACCGTGCGTGGCCGGAGTTGAGAGATCATAGAGGATAAAACATGAACATGGAGAGATCGAGAAAATGAGATGAAAACTCGAGATCGATGGAGAATCAAATCGTGATGGATTTTAAGATCTAGATTAACCTTGATTAAAAATAAGAGAAAAAATGTGGATCTCACCTTAAGAGCTGAAAAGACCTTAATCGCTTCGACGAAGGCCGGCTCGCTGTCACCGAACGGCTCGGAGGCTAGCCACCCTTCTGCGACAAGAAGACTCTCAGAGATCGAACTCCTCTCACCAAAGATTGATCAAGTTGAAATGAGAGAGGAGGGGTCATATAAATAGATAAAGAAAATAGTTTGAATTTTTAAAATTTTGAATAAAGATAAGAGATAAGAGAAAAAAATTCAATTGAGATAAAGATAAAAAAATAGTTAATGTTTAAAAATATTTACAAAAATTAACTATTTTTTTATATTTTCATTACTTTATTAATTTAAAAAATAAATGTTACTTTTTTATTTTTAATAATTATTTAAGAAATTTAACTATATACATATAGTACATTATTTACATGGTTAAATAAAGAAATTATTTTTTAAATTTTTATATTTATATTTTTAAAATGTTAAATAATTATAAAAAATATTTACAATTATTTACAAATACAATATGTACAAATAAATGGTAAAAATGTGCAAACCACCTCAGAAAACTGATTTTCAAACCGTAACTGCAAAAATTATAAAACCATAGCCATTTTAAAGATAATTTAATTTAGAATACAATGGAAGTGAGCTTGGTTCAATTTGAATTCATATGGAGAGCCATAATTATTCTTTCAATTATCTCTTAATGGCTTTTTCTAGTTGTGGTAACTTTTATTATATACATATTTTATTTGGAAAACATATTTATTATTTAGAAAATGTTTTTATTTACAAGTATTGTTTTAAAAGTTATTTTTTTGAGGTCAATTTATGTACAAATAGAATAGTATTAGTTTTATACATATATAAAAAATGAGAAATATTTACAACACAATTTTTTTATGGATTTTCTTATTACCCTATCTCCCCCTACTTTATTCCTGGTCGATCAGGTCAAGTCTTGACCTTCTCTCGGGGTTCGGCTCAGCATGTATTTATTACATATATACAGTCTTTTTCTTTTCTTTATTTTTCCTTTTTTTCTTTATTTATTTATTTTAGATTAAAATAATATACGATATACAATATCTATACAAAGATGCAAATTAGTAAGAATATGGAGTTAGTATTATATACAAGTATTTTATAAGGGATTTTAAGCTAAAATAAATGAATAAAGATGATGAAATGCATATTCATCCTTGTTAACGATTTATCACGTGTGTCTCACGTATTTCTGATGAAAAATAAGTCTAACATCTGCTCAATTATTGTTGCCTTCACCAATAAGGTTAGTCAGTTTAGTGACACTATAAAGAATATTTGCTCCTATAATGTTAGAGAATTTCTCTCTCATGATCTATTGACATTCTTCTATTCCCATGGGATTTTTCACCAGACAATAAATGCACACACTTTGCATAAAATGGAGTTTCTTGTACTATGATACAAAATAGCTTGGACTCTTTACATGGTTTTAACTTTGGGAGTAGGATGAATATGTACGAATAACATCTTGGGAAATCCTAGCTTCACACACATATAACAATACTCCAACGTAATCGATAAAATAAATATAACATAGAAAAAAATTCTTTCGACATATTTTAGGTTTGATTTTTTTGTTTTTCACTTTTTTAACACACAAGATGCGTAAGATTTACATTCATCCTAACTCAACAGAACAACGACTACCCTAAATTTATATATTTGCATCAATTTTTTCAGCCATTATAGGAGAAAGTACAATCCGTTTTAAGGCTATCTATTCCTTGATGATGGTGTCTTGCGCATTATCCTTTAACCATCCACTATGTTACGGAAAATCAAAGTTTCCCTCACTGAGAAGAATTATATTTTTTTTCAAATTTAGTAGTCACAACCTCCCACCTTCAGAAGTTATCAGAAATACCATGGAGTATGAATCTTGCTAGGTCATCAGCAATTCATTCCGTATTTCATGAACAAACGGAAAAAAAGTATGGAAATGCTTCTTTATGACGATGATATCATCCTCATAGGTTATGATTCTGACAGTATTATAAAAATGAAGAAACAACTAGAAAAATATTTTGTGGTCAAAGACTCGAGGTCATTAAGATACTTTCTCAGGATTGAAATAGCTCGGTCTCGGAGAATTCTAGTTATGTCCCAATGAAAGTATGCTCCTAATCTCCTCCAAGAAATTGGAATGCTAGAATGTAAGCAGGCAATAGATGCATATGGATCTTAAGAGATGCATATATCAACTTAGAATCGTCGAAGATACATGTCAATGCATGTGATTACTGGGCAAATTATTGTATCTAACCATCAAACGACCAAATATATCCCTTGCAGTCGAAAAGTTGAGTCAGTTCATGAACTCTCCCAACTTCAGCATAGTTCGATGCACGCATGATGGTCATGAGATACATCAAGTCTTCCATACGTAAGGGACTAATGTTCACCAATGGTGGCACCTTCAACCTCATAACCTATTCTGATGTAGATTACGGAGGATGCATGATAGAAAATCTACTATCGGATTATGCAAGTACCTTGGAGGAAACTTGGTAACTTAGAGAAGCAAGAAACATGCAGTTGTCTCTCGCTCAAGTATTAAGAGTGAATATAGAGTTATGTCCCACACAACAGCAAAACTAGTACAGACTAAATTCTTAATGGGATATTTACACCCATACCCCTGAGTAATATGGTAATTACCCCGGGAACCCTCGATAAACACGAATCACATGCAAGACCTTGAATAAGTGCTCTGTTTTACACTCATAATCCTCCGTTAGTTTTGATCATTAACTCAACCCGTGTAGTGAGTTAATCTAACCAATCCTAGATCTAACGACTGAAGTTAATCAAAAAAAACAAAAAAAATCCACCCCTATCTTCTTCGTCCTCCTGCTCCTCCCCCTCTCCCTTCTTCCTCCTCCCACCCGTCCACCCCCGCCGACCACCTCTTCCTCTCCTTGTTCCTCCTCCAGCCCCCCACCCTCACCGACGTCGCGCAAGTGCACACCTCGGCAGAGCAAAGGGTCTCCGCCTGCAAGAGACCCCGCCTCCGGCTGCAAAGAGTTTCTCTACCGCAGGCCCGCAGCCACTCCACCTGCAAGAGAACGCACCCCCACCCTCGGTTGACTGCAAGAGGCCCCGCCCCCACATGAGGGCAAGGAGGTCGGTCATTGGCGGAGGCTACTGGTGACAGGAAGGAGCTGAGGCCGGTGCATTGCTTGTGGATGACGCAGAGAGAGCCCCGCCCCCCTTCCCTCACCACCACCCCCGGTCGTACCCCCGCCACCGACCCCCTGTCTCTTCCCTTTTCCCGAGACTGCCTGGCCCCCCCACACCCCAGCCCCCGACCCCCTGTCTCTTCCCTTTTCTCGATCATCGACCCTCATCCATCTTACGCGCGTCTCGAGCAGCTGGAGCTCGCAGGGGACGCGGGTTTGGGGCTTCGAGCAGCAGGAGCTCGGCGAGCACCGGGGGGAGGGGGGTTGCTGGAGCAGGGCATGAGGGTGACGAGTGTCTGGAGGCGTGGGGTAGGTGCTTGGGGAGGACGGAGGCGCAGTAGGGAGGCGGTGCTCGGCAAAGGGGTGGGTTCGAGGAGCTCGCGGTGGGGGTTCGATGAGGAGGTCGACGCGGCCGTGGGGCTTCGAGTAGCCGGGGCTCGACGAGAAGGGGGGTGGAGCAGCTCTGCGCGGTGGGGGTTTCAGGTACGGTGGAGGATTATAAATATGATGTGTCATGAGGGGTAAAATTGTCAATTTATATCTTTTTCCGTCGGACTTAACGGAGAATTGAGACGGAACTTGACGCAGGGTTATGCCATGTAAAGGTTAAGCATTACTCGAGGTTCTGGATGTAATTCGTGTTTATCGAGGGTTCCTGGGGTAATTACCATATTACTCAGGGTTATGGGTGTAAATATCCCATTCTTAATAGCAAGCATTCATGTTACTCCCAACAAGACCATGGAGCTCAAATGCAATAATCGAGCAGCAATTCATATAGCAAATGACCCCATGTTTCACAAGCATACCAAGCATATGGAAATTAATTACCATTACACCAAAGACATGATACAGAGAGGGCTACTCTAAACTCTTAGCGTACCTTTTACATATATAAGTTCACCAAGTCATTCGCACGCACAAAATTCGAAAAATACTGTAACAAGTTGAGCGTGATTGATAAATATATATGCCTCATCTTGAAGGGAAGTGTTACAAATATATATGCCTCATCTTGAAGGGAAGTGTTACGTGTTTTTTTTCTCTTCTCTCAACGAAGAGGAGGCTCTCTTATTTTAATCCCGGCTCTAGGTATCCACCTATATAAGGAACCTTAAGATGCTCATAAATGAAGAAGACTTAGCTTAGTTTAATGCTGGTTCTGTATAAATTGTAGCTCGTATATTATAAAAATCAGATGTAACCATGTGCTAACTATTGATTTACATTTCCTTTTTTTCATATTTCAAATGAAGATTGTACTACTTTCTGAGCGATTGTTTTTGTGGGTCATTCGATCAAAACGGCGGAGAGATATCCGACACATGATCTCCGCTCGATCTGAGAGGGAAGAACATGGGTAAAGAAGCGGACCAAGAGGAATCGAGAGAAGAATCCTAGCAAGCAGGAAATCTCGTAACATTGAAAACTTACATACATAATACAGAAAACCCTATGTTGCAATGCTCTCAAACATAGATTCTTATATAACTCACGCCTTATCTTAAGATATCTGTGTATAAGATACACAGTAAACAGAACCTAATCAGATTATAAAAATCCGTTTAAACAAGTCGGCCAAGATTCAATTAAAAAATTTGTCAGATAATAAAGGGGCTTACAAGGCATATGTCAACAGCAGCTATCGCAAAACCATACAAATTCAAAAGCCAGTAGTCGGGAATAGAAGATAAGAGTACCAATCAAATTGCCAGATCAAAATCCTGACCCACATTATTCCATTGGGATCATATTAACGAGATGCTTGAAAGTGCTATTTAAATGGGTCACTTTCTGAAAGCCATGGAAATAGTTCAATACGGTATCGGGTCACCGTTACCTTCTATACAATAACTGAAACATATCCACCAAACTAAGATACCAGCAGATATCCATCCCTTCATGTTCAAACAGTTCCTGAGCTCAAAAATCCTGGCAAGATGTTTCCCCTCCACTGCGTGAACATTAAATACAGAGTCCTACAATCTATAATCTACTGTCCAAATCAGAATTATTATTAATCATGCTGAACATACCAAATATAGAAATTAAAAAATGAACACGGAAGACCGCACTGTCAAGCAGCAATGACCAGCTTCTGTAAATCAACATAAATCAACCACTTGAGATAAGGAGAAGCAATCGAAAGCAAAACCTAGCTGCTATATGTGCAGGTTACTCCATAAGAAATTAAATATTACATTACCATTAAAACATAAGATCACCTGACGGATTATGGTTGTCGAGACCAGATGTAAAACCATGCAGCCCCTGCAGACACTTGCCTTCTGAATCTCTAATCAATGCGCATCAATTGTTGTCAAACAGATGAGCAAATGCAAGACCAAACACTCATTGTACTGCACTTACAATATATTAGAACCTTTGTAAAATTGAATGGATAAACAAAATGTCCACGCGTGCCAAGAAAAAAACATCAAAGTATTACCATGGAGCCAACTACCAGTTGTATCATGATGAGAAATATAACTGAAGATTTTCATAATAAACTATGAACAGATCAGATCCCTGATGTGTAAAGTAAACCACAAATTACTTTAATTTATCAACTCAATAACTCAACTACATGGAGGCAGCAAAAAGAACTGAAATATTCCAGAAGACACGCCAAAACCCCACAAACAGTAGTAATTAACAGGAGGAAAAAACAAGTAACAAGCATCGTCTCCCCAGATCTATAACGGCTTCATAAGACTAAGGGCACAGCCACCTCCCAATAAATATTGGCCTTCCCTCTTCTCTGACAAAAACTAAAGTCTCTCTTCCCTGGTAAAGATAGCCAAATAAGAGCAAATCCAATATAAAGTTGATCATGGAACTAGGAATGTGCATCCGAGATCAAGAAAACCAAGCAAAGATATGCAGGCAGCCTCTCCATTAGAAAGAAAACTGGAATGAGGTCATCCTTGGCTCGACGAATGTTACATGATTAGGCATGGCACTTGAATAGTTTTGACCATGGAATAGTTTTAACCATGTAAGTAGAGTGTACAAGAATCTGTTAGAGAAAACCAGAAATCAGTAGCTTATCGACGAAACCTAATATAAATGAGAGCAAATGCATGCATACCTAATCGTCGAGGTAATAGTAGGACCCTGCCAATTTCTGCTCCCTATCCTTTGTAGACTCTAACTTGTTGATGCGTGGGCGGTAATTCGTAGGATCACGTCTGAATGTGATGTTCAGATGCTGCATTTAATAAAAAGTAGTTATGAGCACAAGTGACGAGACAAGCTAAAAGGTAATAAAGAATTTGAATAGGAGAAACAAGAAGGCACCAAATCAAATTTGAATAGCAGCTTCACTAGGAATCAAATTTTGGGAAAAAATGTCTTGGCCACTTATAAACAAGTCACAGAATAAATTTCCACAATAAAATAGACATCAACTTTCAGATTTATTGCAGAAGTCTCACTCTAGATGTTAAAGGTCCGGGGCTTGAATATTCTTAAGCAAGCTCTTGGCAGCATACCCAGGACCAACAACCACGCAAACCAAATCAAATTAGGAAATTATAAATATTAACATTGATACCAGTAATAAAACGTAGTCATCTAAGCCCATATTATAATGCTTCCTATATCTCTCTACTACTGACCATTTTATGAATATTAAAGTGAACCATTTAATTCACTATAGCAAAAGCCCTAAAATAATAGGAAAGATGGCAAATATAATACTTGATTTACATTTACTGTGTTTCATACAGCATTACCAATAAAGAACAGATGTGCACACATCATTGATAGATCACTTGGACTATTATAAAAAAAATCTAGGATTGAGAAGTGTGAAACTGCAACACTTGCAACCATAACCTCAGAAGTTTGGGACTAAAGCATCTATAGAACTAAATGGAGATTCCAGGATACCAGTTGTTTCCCCTATTTTAGAGGTTTTTTCTTGTACAAAACAACGTTCAAGTATTTTCCTTGAGTCCAACAAAGCCATATCCTTCTCACTTGTCTCCTTCCACTTTTTTGGTCTACCCACCCCCACTCCAACAAGGCTCTTATTACACCTTCAAACTAGGATACTAGAACTCTAGAAGGCATTCTCTGCGAGAATCCAAACCACTTCAGCCAAGTTTCTCACTTGTCTCCTTCCACTTTTTTGGTTTACCCACCCCCACTCTAACAAGCCTCTTATTACACCTTCAAACTAGGGTACTAAAACTCTAGAAGGCATTCTCTGCAGGATCCAAACCACCTCAGCCAAGTTTCTCATTTTACCTTCAACTGGTGTTAGTGCCATTCCAACCTTTTGTCCGAGGGTTGTGAATCACGTTTTTTATGTGGCCACACATCAACCGGAGTATCTTCATTTCAGCCATTGACATTCTCTTTACGTGCTGATAGTTAACCACCCAACACTCGCTACCACAAATAATTGCAAGTAGCATTGTAGCTTTATAGTATTTTCCTAGTATTCACAGTTCCTATCACAGAGAACACTTCAAACTCCTCTCCATTTCATTCACCATACATTCTTTCCACGAGGAGTAGCATCTCCATCAACTCCTCCCTTTTGGGAGGTCGTACCTAAATATTTTAAAAATATTACTTTGCAATAAAATGTATTCCAAGTTTTGCCTCTATCACATCCCTAACTTCTTTGTCATTTTTTAGGAAAACTCCTTTGTCATGAAATTTATATTCCATGTACTCTTAGTTCTACGTAATCCATGCACTCTTGAGCATTGCTCCAAATCTTAAGTTCCCCATCAACTACATTTCACATCAATACCTCATCCATTAAAACAATATAATTTTCAAGCAAAATGCATCAGGATACTTCTCGTATGTGTTTTTGAATTCATCCATAACAATGGAATATAGGTGCAATCTCATGGTTGATCCTTTATGCCGACCAATAGTGATATCAACATGATCTGTCAGCATTGTTGGAATCCTCGCACAAGTCATCGCTTGGTCATACAATCTTTCTAATCAGTTCAATGAACAAAATTAAGAACCCCTCTTTTCTCAAAAAAGTCTCCATTTGATTTCTCTAGGCATAGTATGAGAAGCCTTCTCCAAATCAACAAATACCATATGAAGATCCTTTCTTATTCTAATAACTTTCATCAAACGCCGGAGATTGTATATGGTCTCAGTTGAGGCATGAAGCGAAACTAGTTCTCTTAAACTATAGAAATATGTCTCAAGCTCCATTGAATTATCCTCTCCTACAACTTTCTTGTATAATACATCAATTTGATACTTCTATAATTTACATAGTTCTGTGTATCTTATTTGGTCTTCTAGGAGGGTATCATAAAAAATTCTCTATTCAGTTAGTATCTTCTTGCTTAGTGAATGACTTTCCAAGCCAACTAATATCTCCATCTAATATCCTCCAAACATGTACGTGAACATCATCTGGTTTTATAGCTTTCCCATACTCCATTATTTTTTAAACATTCCTCATCTCATTCCTTTGAATTCATACTAACAACAATTCAAATGAGATAGAGAATCTGTGAAATCCCTAAAACTGATCTCAAAAGCACCATTCTCATTGAAAACCCTCTAGAAATAATTCTTCTACCTTGACATATAATCACTAGCAAACAAATCTCATTCATCTTCTACCTTGATACAACTTGCACAAGATTACTGGCCCTTCTCTCCCTAGTTTCAGCTAACTTGAAAACAACACTTGCACCTTCCTTCAAGACAAGTTGCACATACAAATGATCCGAAGCCTTCGTCATCACTTCACTAACTGTCTTTTTTGTTTCTTTTTTGTTTGTTTATTTTGCCATGTTAATATCTATTCAATTAAATGAGACACCTTGAAACTCTTTCCTTCAATGTAAGTTTCTATTAACTTATTAACTCCACCACTGAACATCCTTTTGTGCACTAAACATCCTTTTGTGCCAGTGCACCTCCTTTAGAGACATCTGAAACCTCTTTTGCAACATCCTTCCCATGCCAATGCTCATTGAATTACACAGTTCATTAGTGTTTAAATGAAGATTCCAATCAACTTCTTTCAGCATCAGCTCCTTGAAAGAAACTTCCATTTTCCTGAAAAAAAGGCATGTACCTCTCCATAAGACGTCATGTTAGGTAATGACGACAATGATATCAAAAGTTTATATTTGAACATTGTTAAAAATGCATAACTAAAAAATGCTTAAAAAAATAAAAGCCATAGGATGCTTACCCAAGGTGGGTAGCCATCCAAATTTACTAGAAAGTTAAAAGAAAACAATATTTATTTTTCACAGTAAATGCAATAATATTGTCCAAAAAACAACTTACAGATAAGAAGAGGTTCATTCCTGATACCAAAGACTGAGGCGTGTTGGCCACACAATCTACAGAAGGCCTTCCCTCATAAACAACCACTTTGTCCGCGAGATAAGTAGCCATGATAAAGTCATGCTCAACGACAAAAGCAGTTTTCTTGGCATGAAGAATGAACCTTTTTATCACCTTTGAGGCAACAATACGCTGCTCAGAGTCAAGGTATGCACTTGGTTCATCTATTAGATAAATGTCTGCAGGCTGGAAAACCATGAAAAAAAGAGTTATCGTTTACCAAAAGAACTGTAAATTTAAAATTCAAAGGACTTGCCCCAGAAAAATGGAGATATAAGTCATCTTGAAAGATATAGCATAAGAAATCCTATTCTAATAGAAAAACCTATGACAAACAACAATCTTAGTACTTCCAGCTACTTTGATTTTTTTTAAAGAAGCTACTTTGTATCTTTTGGCTATATCATCCCATTTCGTAGAAGAGACTGCAGAAAAATATAGTGCATGTGTTAAGGTTATATACTTTAATCTTTAAGTCTCTTATAGCCTTAATGAGGTTTTGGGAAATTGGACATGTGCCCACAAAAATAGGTGCATAAACTACAATATTTATATTTGATTCCTTTATTTTTATGATATTTTTGAGGGTGGTCTTGACTACTTCAGTGTTCAAATAAGCACTTGTGGTCGAAGGTTTAAGGATTGGCTCATACTTCAGCCTTGGCAAGATAAAATAAGATGGACCATGATTTATTTAAGCAAGTGGAATGGATGATGGTTTATTTGGGTATGCCACTAGCTAGCTAGCCCAACCTAGAAAGCAATGTAATGGGCTGATGGTGGAAAAGATGGACCAGAAACTCAGGGCTTGTAGGTCAAGGTTGCTCTCTTGGGAAGATCGTCCTGTATTGCTAGGTTCAACACTTGACATTACCTTTATATTAAATGTCCATGTTCAAAATGCCAACGCAAGAGGAGAAGTGGATGGATGAGATCCACAAGAAGATTACTTTGAAAGGAACTATAGAAGGAAGACTGGACAACTGCTTGGTCAAGCCAGTGGGAAGCGGTTTTGTAGGTTTAGGGGTTTGTGGTAGTTCAATGATGCATTATTGGCCAAGTAGGTTGTGAAGTGGTGGGAGAAAAGGGAAAATTGTGCTGTAAGATCCTGGAGGCCAACTATGGTGGTATCTTCTCCTACAAGACAGTCAAGTCGACAATGAGGTCATCGGTATTTTGAGGGAGTGGTTAACCTACTGCCTACTGCAGGGCCATTCTTGGTGAGGTAAACTGGGGAATAAAGAGGTTTTCGAGATCTAGTTGGATGATTATTAGGGTAATAAAGTGCTTACAGGTAAATTTCCTAGACTAGTGGCACTTGCAAAGGATCAGCATGTAGTGGGGGTGAGGTGCTAGGACGAGGTTTGGCTCCCCAAATTCGTCGTAGGGATCGTGTATTCTTTACATGATTGTACACGAGTGCAATGCAGGGAGAGCCTGACTTTACATGGATTGATACAAAGAATCAAGGTGTCTTTCAAGAAAGATTTTGAATGAGTAGGTGTACATGAGGTGAGATGTTGGGTGTTGACAACTTGCAATCATGTGGGTAATCTGGGGCAATCATGCCGGTATTACATAGATCTGCTGCATATCATGAAAGTGGTTTATGGATTTATGCCTTGTGGGAGCGCGAAAGTGGTGTATGCCTTGTGGGTGATGTTGAGACTGGAGACATTATAATCGTTTTGCTTTCTCAAAAGATTTCCTCGAATGAAGTCCCTATGCCTTGTGGGAGCACGAAAGTGGTGTATGCCTAGTGTGTGATCTTGAGATGTTATAATCGTTTTGCTTTCTCAATAGATTTCTCGAATGAAGTCCCAAGCTGGACGATCATCCCTATGCTTCTCAAAAAAAATCTCTTCTTTTGGGAAGGGCAGATTCGAGAATATTTCTCACCGTCTCATTCTTGCAAATGTAACAAGGTTTCATTCTAGGAAAGTTCCATGTGTGGGGTCATCACTTGAACATTTCTGTGTATTTACCCAAT
This sequence comes from Ottelia alismoides, assembly GCA_037367405.1. Lineage (NCBI taxonomy): Eukaryota > Viridiplantae > Streptophyta > Magnoliopsida > Alismatales > Hydrocharitaceae > Ottelia > Ottelia alismoides. The sequence continues at coordinate 218,275 of JAZKJV010003077.1, forward strand.
CCTAAGATCAAAATGTTCCAAAAAATGAAGTAAAAACTAACTCGGACAAGCACATGTCTAAGAAGTGCCCAATATCCTTTCCGTTCATGTTTTCCTGGTAGCTTTAAGTGCAGCTATAAGTTTGGTAAACCATTATCAATGACGTTGTGTAGAAGATGCAGCCAATTTATATATTTGTCGAGTTGGAGAGGATGATACCAGCTATTTTGATGATCAAGTTCCATTCAAAATTGCCCCGACAAAAAAGGCAATATATGGTCAACCAGAAAGAATAGAGGATGGAAAGCAGTTCAGTGTAATAATATCAGGTACTGAATATACCTTGATAGCCCTGTATTTTTTGAAAGAATTAAAACCCCTTTTATGTATATTATATAAATGTCGTTTATATATATTTGTTCATATATAAGTAGTTCTAATATAATAACAGGGAATAAAAGATAAATTACTAAATTATACTAGAGATGCTATTTTTTTGAGATGAAAATAGGGTGTGCTCCCGAAGATGGGAAATGCAAATAAGATTTAAGAGGTAGTGACATCTTGTATCCGAAAGGTAGCCAAAGAGATGCTACACGAATTTAAATGAGGACTTCAATGCCAAAAGGAGAGTTGGTAGTGAAGCGAAGAGGTGGAAGAGAAGCTTAAAACTAAAAGAACTTGTTTTAAGGCTACGTATAAGGATTGAACAGAGGAATTGGAGGAAGCAGAAATGGTTGTAAGTGAAGCTAGGACAAAAGTCTACAAAGTTTGGTACAAAAATCTTAAATCTAAGGAGGGTCAGAAGGATATATTCAGATTGGCCAAAGCAAAAGAAAGAAAAACCAACGATCTTGCTCAAGTGAGATCAAGGCTCTAAATGTCGGTTTCGGTCACCATTTCGGTGACCGATCAAAATGGACTTTCAGTCGAATTTCGATCTAAATTTCAGTCATTTCGGTCATTTTTTGTACTATGGGCCCTATATTTGGTCATTTCCGCCATTTCGATCAAATTTTGATTTCGATTGGATATCGATATTCGACAAAAATTCGACTGAATTTCGATGAAATTTGAGGCCATGAGTGAGATGAATTAAGGATGAGGAAGGATATGAGCTTGTATACAAAAGGATATAGAGACTAGATGGAAGCAGTACTTCCATAAGCTTTTAATTATTAAGATAATAAAGAGATCATTTTAGGATATCTAGCCAATAGCGAAAGTTACTTGAATAATGAAAGTTATAGATGAATGCAACAACCCACTCAATGGTCTAGTGGTAGTACATGGCATCTACAACCCAAAAGACCAAGGTTCAAATCCCATGAGGGACGTCTAGGACGAAGATCTATTCTACAATGGAGTGAATGATCGGGTGGTAGCATTAGGTGTCTATGGAGCCACAAGGGAGACCATGGTTCGAGTTTCTTGGATGGGCATCTATGGGAGGTTCATCCCATCATGTCAACAAAATAGACGAATACAAAGGAATGAAGTGGAGGAGGCTTTGAATGTTATGAAACTGAGGAAAGTTGTAGGATCTAATGGCATTCTAAAAAGTATGGAAAGTTGTAGGTGAATGTAACTTGGCTCACAAATTTATTCAATATTATTTGGTGAAGTAAGAAAATGCCCGGAGAATGGAGGAAGAGCGGCGTGTTGCCTCTTTACAAAAGTGAAAGAGTAGGGATGCAAACTGACATATAGATACGAATATAGGTCAGGTGTCCATAGCTTTATCCATTTAAAAATCTAGATAGAGAATCAGATATCTAGGATATTGGAAAGTGCAAACCATATCATTAAATATAAATGCAGATATGAAAACGAATAATCATAATTCAAATATGAAAATTTTACCAACAGATATGGATTACCTTATACTTAAAATCCAATTCATTTTTGTATAGTTAAAATTAATAGTAAATTAAATCAAAATTATAAAAACTATAAATGCAATAAAATAAAAAATAAATTAATTAATATGTTAGACTAAACAACTTTAATAATAAATAGTTAAATAGCATGAGATATATATTTGGGCAAATTAGAAAAAGGCACCAATCATGCCTCAATTCTCAAGGGCATAGTTTTTAATGATATAAAAAGTGTACTAAACTTTCAACATTATGATTTAACATCAAAATATAAAGGGTGCATAAGTTTACATAAGCTTGTATTTGAGACAAAAAAAGATTGAATCATCTTGTGTTATGTTTCAAAATTGGGGCCTTGATATTTTGAGCTTTAATTGGGGTTCTTTTGAAAACTATCTATATATTTTCTTATTGCCTTTCAAGTAACTCTTAAATGTATTCTATTATATATAAGAGAATGTGGAGCATACACCCATGTGTAGGAAACTTATCTATCCCCCTCTATTTTTTTGATTTTTTTGAAATGAAATCTTGGGGGATTTACTTAGAATATTAAGTAGAATGTGTTTCAAATTTTGTGTAAAACAGATATTCCAAACATGTCCATCTCAAAGGGTCGATTTCAGCAAATATGGTACCACTAAAATTTGTTTGTCTTGATAAATAGGTTAGAAGTCTCAAATTAAGTTAAAAATTGAATGACGCCAAGGTAATATATTGTGATCTAAATATCCTAATGATTCATTTGAAAAAAAAAATCAAAAAATAGAAAAGGCGAAAGTGTAGGTAAGTTACCTATACATGAGTGTAGGCTCCTCATTCCCTATATAATAAAAAATGGCAAAGCCTTCTCCCACTATAAGGTAGGGTCGGCTACATGGATTCTTGTTCAAATCCATGTTGAAAGATTCGACTATATTTTACGATGGTTGTTGACTACCTAACGCAACCTCCACGTGGGTGGAATATAACCATATAATAATATATTTAAATATTTGTTTATACATGCATTGATATATGTATGCCATACATACACAGATTAGTAACACGAATACATGTATTTGTATCTGCCAGAAAAATCCGTAATCATATCCATATATGTATCCTCAAAATTTGAGAATAGCATCACTATCCATATCCCTATCCGCAAAAAAATAAGAATTCATATCCATATCTTCTTAAAAACGTATACGATGGCAGTCGGATACGAATATATTCATGTTTGGTTGCATCCTATGAAGGAGACTACAAAATTATTCAACTTTAAAAATGATGAATTATACTATGAGAATTTGGGAATGTGTAATCGAAAGATGGCTAAGGCATGCTTCCGAAGTAACAGAAAATCAATTCAGGTTCATGTCAGATCCTCAACTATTGAAGTTCATTTATTGAGGAGAACAATGGAGATTTATATAAGTAAAAGGAAGAACCTCCCTATGATTTTTGTTGATTTAAAGAAGGTTTATGATTCGGTTCCACAAAAGATCTTGTGGAGAGTTTCAGAGAAGAGAGAAGTGATTGTCTTGTACATTAACCTTAGGAAGAATATGTATGATGGGGCTTTATCTTGTGTGTGAGAAGACCAGTGAATTTGAAATCAACATCAATGGTCCAGCTTTGAGTCATTTCCTTCTTATCTCGAATATAGATAAGTCGACTAGTCACATTCAAGATGAGATACTTTGATGTATGTCGTTTGCTGATGATATTATATTGCGGATGAGACTACAGATTGAGTAAATGAGAAGCTTGAGATTTGGAGACATGCCTTAAAGATTAAAGAATTTCGTATAAGTAATGCAAAGACTGAATATAAGGAGTGCACATTCAATGGAAGCAGTGGTGAAGGAATCGAGGTGGAAATTGGAGAAGATAACATTCAAAGAGGATCCTTTATTATTCTATGTGATAAGAAAAATCCTTTAAAAATTAAAGAAAGTATTGCAAATAGCAATAAGATCCCCTATGTCTATGTATCTAAATGATGGCCTGTGAACCATAGACATGTTCAAAGAATAACAGTAGCATAAATGAAATTACTACAGTGAATGCGCGATCATACACGAAGAGACCAAATTCGAAATGATGTGATTAGAAGGAAAGTTGGTATAAATCCAACTGAGGATAAGATGGAAGAGAGTTGTTTATAGTGGTTTAACCATTTGCAAATGAGGTTTGTTGATGCACTAGTTAGAAGATGCTAGATTTGGGGATGTTGAGCTGGCTAAGAGAGGGCGTATAAGGAAGTGTTGGAAGGAAACTATCCATATGGATCTTAATTACTTGGATCTAAGTCCGAGAATGACCCAAAAGAGATCTGAATGGAGGCAAAGAATCCATGTAGTCGACCCTACTTATTGTGGGAGAAGACCTTGTTGTTGTATTTGCTAGCTAGGGGCATTGAGCAAATTGTAAGCCAACAAGGAGCATCAGGAGGAACCCATCACTTAGTACGTTTTTTGAACAATTTTTGCAGCTAGATCTACCTCTACCGTTGGGTAGAGGAACATAGGAGACAATTCACAAAACCAAAGCAAATGTGACATTGAGTACCTGATTCGCTAGACCAAGTTGTTTAGGTGTTCATACGATGCTACAACCTATCCCACGGAGGATTCGGCAAAGATCATCGGTGACCTACATGGTGAGGTACAAGAGAAGAAGTTCAGTATGTGCACCATCGCCATCAAGGAGGTACTATAAGGAGCCTCACAATTTGAGGTAGTTTAGCTTCGAATATAGGGAGGCATGTTGTAATAATCCAACAGCAAAAAGACCATCTCATAAGCATGTTGTAACAATAACCTCAACAGACAAAAAACTTTACGGGATTTAATTTTCTCACAAAGAGTGTCCCTTTCGACTATCGCAACACCCACGGTCGACGGATTTACCACCACAACATTTGGCCATGTCTCCACAAGCTGAGGCGCTATTCATTTTCATCCTCCAACGAACTCGCAAACTCACGTGCCAAGATGAAGTATTCATGATTCTGGAGGTTCCCTGTCCAAGCAAGGTACTGCTACCATTGCCAGCAATCAGAACACTTCATTACCCGGTGTAATCTGCACATTTACAGTCAGGCATCCCAGTAGAACGTTTCATCGATCAGCTCATTTCTAAATATTTAACCAATAAAGGTTAATGACAAGGGTGCATTTATCAATATAGATATTTTATAGAGGTCATTACGTAATGACATAAGTATGACATTTGTGTTATCGACAAAGTTCGAAAGGCATACATGTAAAAATCCTAATATACGAATATGTTGTACAAAATGCACAATATAAGTTGCATACTTTAAACGCCGATGTATATATCATTAACATTGCATACACTGTTGTAACCCATATTTAACATAATACACTTACATAATATGAATATCAAACTTATAGGTTGTTAGAGTGTTATCCCAATCCGTTATATTAACAGTAAAAGTAATGATCATAATTAGAAAGTTCATGCGACAAAGGCAATTACATGACCAGGAGGTTGCCATATTTAGCTCCCCTCACCTGAACAACTATTTGGGTGACCAGTAGCATTCTATTTCCCGATTGCCTAAGGATATAGCATCTTTACAATTTCTGACGCATTCACTCATGGGGTTTGAGTAATTTGGTCTATTGATTAAGAGAATAACAGCAGCTGATATTCTCTTAAATCCACTCCCGGCCAGCATCAAGAGTTGTTTCTTTTGGCTTGAGTTCTGTCCAGGTCCTTTTGCTACGATATAGCTATTTGGTTAGAATTCCATGTGATATCTACTCGGGCCCTCAATATCCCTTTCTTGGAAAACGAATGAGAAGGACATATAAATAAATAAAAGCATATTTGTCTATATAGCTTTGTACCCATTTAAATGGTGCTGTGGTAGTGCAATGTGCCTACCACCCCAAAGATCAAGGTTCAAATCCTCCTTGTAGGGGCTGCGCTAGGTAGTTGACAATCAGCTTAAAAAATAGCCGAATCTTTCAACATGGATTTGAGCAAGAATCCATGTAGCCGGCCCAACTTATAGTGGGAGAAGGGTTCACCATTTTTTTATTTATTTACATAGCTTTATCTCAATTAACAATTCTAAACTCATGAATGTGTGACAATAAAATCAAATAGTTAAGCATCATAAAAAAACAAAATATCAGAAAAATCAGGAGTATGATAGAATTATAATGAGTTATTTCACGTCGCCGTATTATTGTAGATATAATTCATGAGATAATTAAAATGCGATTGTAGATATAATTATAGTGATACGCATACAATTATTGCAACAACAAAAATTACTGTGCTGTATTATCCTTCAAAAACATGCAACATATTCAGTTGAAATACTGAAAGTAGAGTGATGATATTGTAAATATATTAATCAGTATAAATGCTAATGGAAGAAATAGAAATTCAAACCTTCCCAAGGCACAAGCACAGGGCAACTCTCTGCAGCTCGCCTCCAGAGAGATTGACGACTTCTTGGTCCATAACTTGTTCTATTTGTAAAGGCTTCATGACATCTGATATGAACTGCGGATGGGTGTATGAATCCCGGATCTTTTGATGTAACAAGTGCCTAACAGTTGACTGGAATTTAGGACTAATCTTCTGTGGTTTGTAAGAAACATTAAATTCAGGAACTTCAGCATCTTCATCTTCTACCTCATCAGGCTTTAACAATCCAGCCTGCAAGCACGCAACAGACGATTGAAGGAAAATATACGTATAAAAAATCAATGTCAGAAACCCAAAGAAAAGCGAGCCATGACTACAAAATCACTAACCAGCATGCGAATGAATGTTGTCTTCCCGGTCCCATTCTCACCGAGCATAACAATAATCTGTGAATCAGTAAACTCTCCCTCCATAACCTTGAGCTTAAAATTACCCTGAGTTTTACTCATTGTGGGGTACTTGTACCGTGCATATGTCTGAACCTCCTCAGCACTTTCTTGGGGAGTTTCAGCAACCTAAAAAAATAAATTTATTACTAACTTCTGGAAAGTCTCAACTAGTAAACATCAAAATTGATTATTTGAAGCTAAGTTACGGAAATCTGTCGCTATAAAAAGTGGCATGGGGGTATATTGATGTTGTAAAATATCGCTAAACATCAAACTATTTTTTTGGCACAAAGTTAAGGAAATCAGTAGCTATAAACAATTGGCATCTAGACAATTAGTTTTGTAAAATTCCACCATACTACATAAAGAACTCGTAAATGCTTCATCACAAAATATACCTTGAATGTCAATGATTCATCTCGAAACCGCAAATTCTCAGTTGGAACGAATCCAGCCAGGAAAATATTAATTCCCTCTCTCACAGAGAAGGGGAGGGTCACAACTCCATAGGCTCCAGGTTTCCCATACAAACAGCAGATGAAATCAGACAAGTAATCTAGAACACTGAGATCGTGCTCCACAACAATGACATAGCTGCAATATACAAAATGACAGTCACCGGTGATTAAGCATCTAATGAATATGCCAAGAAGAACAGATAGAGTGAAAGCATTACCAACCTGTTGGGCCTCAGCAGGGATCGAACAACTTGCGCAGCTTGAAGACGTTGTTTCACATCAAGGTAACTTGATGGCTCGTCAAACATATATATCTCAGCATTTTGCACCGCAACCACGGCAATTGCAAATCGTTGCAGTTCACCGCCAGATAAGTCACCAACGTTCCTATCAATCACCTGATTTAATTGCAGATCATCACATAGTTTAGCTTTCATTTTTCTCTCATCTTTTTGGGTAAGAACCTCGCCAACATTCCCTTGGACTGCCTTTGGAATGTGGTCAACATATTGAGGTTTAATAATCGCCTGATAGAGGTTACCAGTAGTCAGTCACAAATTTATAATATAGCACACAAAATTCTCTTGCATGCATAATCTTTTCAAAGCAGAAAAATGAAGAGGCACTTCACAGATAAAGATTTCATCAAAACCATCGGATGATATCTTCTGTTTAGAGAAAAGCCATCAGTTGTCACTCGCAGATTAAAACAAAAGCATGTGAATCTTTTCTACAGAATTTAATAAGTTCAACACAAAAATTGGAGAAAAGGTATCCACATATATAAAGTAGTTGCCAGATCCATCAGAAGAGATTTTTTAGTTAGAAGACATTTCCAGGAACTCTCCACATAATAAAACATGTAATTCAAAAGTACATCTGTCTGCATTATCAGTGGCATGTTTTACTCCGTTTCACTTCAAGTGGGGTTTTTAACTTTTTATCCACCATCTTTCCGAATTTTTATTAGGCAAACCAGCTAAAATAAATCCATTATAGGAGTGTTTTTGGAGTTTAAAAGCCACAAGATTATACCCTGATAGAACCACCTTTCAAATTGCATAAACGTTTTCGAAGAATTCCGTTGATATGAGATAACACGACCAATTGCTGCCACTCTGAAGCAATAAATCATACAAATAGGTGATTACGGGTATCTTATTTTGAAAGGAGGGGGCTGCTCACCGATAATGTGCTTGCCCAAAACTGCTTCATTAATTCACAAGATTACATATTTTTTTAGTCAAAGATTACATTTTTTGAAACCACTCAAGATTACATACAAAGCTAACATCCAAATAAATCACAACGCCCGGGAGACAGCCAGATACTTAGCATGCTCAATTACATTCTTACTATATAACCTATCCTCTCGAAATACCACCATGTTTCTGGCCCACATCACGGACAAGGCCTCAAATTTTGATTTCGGCCACCATTTCGATGTTTGACCGAAATGAATTTCGGTCGATATAGGCCAGTTTGACCTAATTTCGGTCACCTACCGAAATCGAAATTCGATCGAAATTCAGCTGAATTTCGCCGAAATTTGATCCCATGATCACAGACACAGCTCAGCTCTTATCCTCTTCCGAACCACGCCAACTCGACCCAAGAGAACCCTGGAACCTAGCAGAGCAATCAATTGCCACCCCGAAGATAACCACCTTCTCCCAAATACCCTTCAAACTCTTAAATACAAAGAAGAGACGATCCATATCCTCGCTAAACCCAGAGCAACGTACAAATGTGGCATCAACCCCTGGAAAAAAGGAGCTCACCTACAACCAGCCATTACCCTTCCACGTCTCCATAACCATATGATGACCTTAGTCCTTGTTGAAAACTTCCAACTCCAAAGCCCCTTACAATCAGCAGTTCACCCCCTGGATCAAAGGGCATCATATCGTGAACAGCATTGTGAGCATTCTGAACTAAGAACCTACGATCAACCCAGCACCAGTGATCGCAACCCCCGAGGGGCCTTCCATTCCATCCAAAACCTCCATCAAACTCATAAGATCCACCACCACCTGAAAGTTGGGAAAAAAGAGTTCATGCCCCACATGTCAGCCACAATAACATCGAGATCAAGTGCCACAGCAAAAAGGTGAGGAAACTTGACACTAAAAACCGCACCCTTTGTCCAATCATCTCGCTAAAAACAAAGGCCATCAGCATCTCTCAAGATTGGTCGCGTCATTTGCTGCAGCTCTAGCATCGACGCACCCCCCCCCCCCCCGGAAACAAGAAGAGACCCCACGAGTCGTTCAAATCAAGGTGCAAAGCAAGTCATCACCGTCACCGCATATGCGGAAAATATTTCTAAAGAAGAACCATATTCATCTCCTTTAGGTTGAGCCGCTGAGAAGGCCTAATCCACCATCATCCTTGGAAAGAGTGATTATCATGCAGTCTACCAAGGGCACAATGGATAAATCGTGAAAATTGGACCAACAAAATCGCCTCATGATGGACTCAAATCTTCCCCTTACACCGACCGAGAGCAGCATGGAACAGAGGAAGAAAATGGAAATAACCGAAAGGACATACTTAAGCAACACTAGCATGCCGCCTCTAAACAAGCAAGAGGTCTTCCACCTAGCCAACTGCTTCTCCATCTTCTCAACAAAAGGCGAGCCATTCGCTTGCCTCAATCTTCCAACCACCAGAGGAAGCTAGAGAACTACAAGGGCAGATGAGCTCGAGGGGACTCTATCACAAAGACATGCAACGTGAAATCTCCTCCTAACACAAGACAAAAAGCACAAATGCAAACTTGGTTTATTCATTTTTAACCTTGAAACAACTCCAAAATAGATCCAGGCCTCGTCAACTCTCGGCATTGCCCGCAGCAAAGAGAATCATATTGTCAGCATATTGCAAAATTGGAACAAAAAGATCCTCTCTTGAAAGACCAGAGAAAAAATTTCCTGCAACAACAAGAACAACCATGACAGATAGCGCATCAGCGGCAAGGACAAATGGACCCCTTGCCACATATCCCTCTGTGACTGGAAAAAGTCCCCTGGGAAACCCATTTCCCGGAACCACACAAGATGAAGTCATAATAGGGTGCTTCATCCACGAAATCCAAGTATCTGGGAACCCTCTCCAACGCAATGATGCCCAAAGGAATCACCAATCGGTGTAATCAAAGGTCTTCATAAAGCCCACCTTCCACATAACAACCCGTACTTTGCGCCTTTTTCAATCCATAAACCATTTCCCGGAACCACACAAGATGAAGTCATAATAGGGTGCTTCATCCACGAAATCCAAGTATCTGGGAACCCTCTCCAACGCAATGATGCCCAAAGTAATCACCAATCGGTGTAATCAAAGGTCTTCATAAAGCCCACCTTCCGCATAACAACCGGCACTTTGCGCCTTTTTCAATCCATAACAATCTCCGACGCCGTCACTAAGCTATCCATAATGCCTACCATGCACGAAAACACTTTGTGCAAGAGAAATAAGCCATCTCATCACAACTCTTAGCCTACTCACCAATGGCTTGACGATGATAAGAGACTTGTGTTACATAATGCAATGGCGAAAATTCCCCATTGAGTCCCCCCACATCTTTTTTGGTAGGATCGATCCAATCGATCAAACCCAGAACTTCCTCTAGCAAACTCCACCACCATAACCATTGCTACCAAGTCCCAAAATGCCTTGAAGAAAAACATCAAAGTCCATCAAGTCCAGGCAACACATCCACTTTAGGTAGAATACTATCTTTTGAATGTCCTACAACTCAAACTCATTAATCAAATCAACAACCTGCTCTCTCGACACATGAGAGACTCCCAAGCCAAGCCATCGAAAACCGTTGGATGCTACATGTCGACAGGGATCGCCATATCGCGATATATCGTCGATATATCGGCGATATATCGGTATCGATAGGTCACCGATATATCACCGATATGGACGATATCGGATATCGATAGGAGAAAATGCCTTGGTGGATACCGGGTTTCGGCGATATGCATCGATATATCGCCGATATATCGGCGATATATCGGTATCGACATTGTATCGAAACGATATCGATACCGATATTTCCTTCCTTGCATGTCGACCCACGCACCTGAAGTGGTTTGTGACAACTCTACTCACTACACTCTCCTGTGAAAGGTCTCCCCTCTGACTGCAATGGAGTAGATGATATTCTAACCATGGAACCCCTCCTACAAAGGCTATGATTGCTCAAATCTAAAGTACATAGATGGTTGTCTCCTCTCACCTAGAACCAGACACATGTGAGTGATACAATCTCCGCCGTAAAAGGGACGTAAGCGATGCCAACCAAAACCTCTCCAAGGCCCAACAAACAGAAAAAAAATGATCAATCCTCAACTTGGAGTAGAAATTCCTCCAAGTATGGTTGCTATTAGGATACATCATGTTCCTTGAGCATCAGCTCCTCCACAACGTCAACAAATCAAGCAAAACATGGTCCTTCGCACCTCTCCCACCAGGCATACAATTACAGAGCAATGTAACATTAAAGTCATCTGCCAAAACCTACACATGTTTAGATAACTTGGAACGCACCTCCCAAGCATAAAGGCCATCATCACTCAATATGCCCCAAAGAGATCATACACAAACGACACAACCAACCTGGTGTTGTGCCTCCTACACTCCAACACCACAAAAAATGCATGGCCTCAAATTTCAGCGAAATTCGGTCGAATTTCTGTCGAATATCGATATCCAGTCAAAATCGAAATTCGACCAAAATGACCGAAATATGGGGGCCCTAGTACAAAAAATGACCGAAATGACCGAAATTACACTGAAATTCTGTTTTGGTCGATACCGAAATGGTGACCGAAACCGACATTTAGGGCCTTGAAAAAATGAATGGGTCAGACTCAGAAGTACCTACTTCAAAAAGGTGAAAATCTCTGTGTTCCAAGCAATAGTAATCCCTTTAGAACTTCCATCTGTCAAGAGAGCCCTAAAATTCGAAAGCCTTGGACATGAGATTGACTTCCACTTTAAAGGAATCCCAGCATCCAATCTCCATCTCCTACTTGCAAAAAAATCAATTTACCAAGATGCCAACAAAGCCACACATGCCCAATCCTCAAACATTCCATGAGACAAAAGCCTTAGGCTTGAAACCAACTTCCACTTTAAAGAATCTCATACCAAATCTTTAATTCTTGCATGCAAAAAAATCCATCAGCTAAGATGCTAATATAGCCCCGACTACCTTCCTATTCTTTGAAGCCCTGACCTTCGAACATTCCATGAGACGATCTTCATTAAGAATACAAAAGGATAGACCATGGCACGTAGAATCCAAAACTCGCCATCTTCCTCACAAGTCATGTCACATCTGCATGAATCCCTTCCACCGCAACCACACCCATGCCATCATTGACTTGCGATGCCACTTCTTCCCATGGCCTCAAATTTCAGCAAAATTCAATCGAATTTCTGTCAAATATCGATATCCAGTCGAAATCGAAATTCGACCGAAATGACCGAAATATGGGGGTCCTAGTACAAAAAATGACCGAAATTCTGGTCAAAATTCCACCGAAATTCCGTTTTGGTCGATACCGAAATGGTGACCGAAACCAACATTTAGGGCCTTGCTTCTTCCTAGCTCTTGCCAATCTTGCATGAACAATAGCATAAATATATAGAGATATCGACGAAATATCAACGATGTCGATCGATAACGGGGATTTTTTGAACTGAATCAAGTCCATTTTAACTGATATTAGCCGATATGGCGATATATCATCCAAAATCCCTGTAAAGGATATACTGGGAGAATTCGATAACCCTTGCTTGTTGAAACCGACATATCGGTGATATATCGTTGATATATCGTCGATACGGCTTTCTATGGTCTCCAGCCACTCTTCATTCTAATTGCAGCAGCGAAACTGGTCCCCACCACACAAACAAGTCCATGCGTCGAACGAAACCCCGCAACATCACTAGCAAAAGTGATCCCTTTAGAACTTCCTTCAAAAAGGTGAATCTCTGCGTTCCAAGCAATAGTAATCTCTTTAGAACTTCCATCTGTCAAGAGAGCCCTAAAATTCGAAAGCCTCGAACCTGAGATTGACTTCCACTTTAAAGGAATCCCAACATCCAATCTTCATCTCCGACTTGCAAAAAAAATCAATTTACCATGATGCCAACAAAGCCCCACAAGCCCAATCCTCAAACATTCCATGAAACCAACTTCCACTTTAAAGAATCTCATACCAAATCTTTAATTCTTGCATGCAAAAAAATCCATCAGCTAAGATGCTAGTATAGCCCCAACTACCTTCCTATTCTTTGAACCCTGATCCTCGAACATTCCATGAGACGATCTTCATTAAGAATACAAAAGGATAGACCATGGCACCTAGAATCCAAAACTCACCATCTTCCTCACAAGTCATGTCACGTCTGCATGAATCCCTTCCACCGCAACCACACCCATGCCATCATTGACTTGCGATGCCACTTCTTCCCATGGCCTCAAATTTCAGCGAAATTCGATCGAATTTCTGTCAAATAACGATATCCAGTCGAAATCGAAATTCGACCGAAATATGGGGGTCCTAGTACAAAAAATGACCAAAATGACATAAATTCTGGTCAAAATTCCACCGAAATTCTGTTTTGGTCGATACCGAAACGGTGATCGAAACCAACATTTAGGGCCTTGCTTCTTCCTAGCACCTGCCAATCTTGCATGAACAATAGCATAAATACATAGAGATATCGACGAAATATCGACAATATCGATCAATATCGAGGATTTTTTGTACTGAATCAAGTCCATTTTAACTGATATTAGCCGATATGGCGATATATCATCCAAAATCCCTGTAAAAGGATATACTGGGTGATTTCGATAACCCTTGCTTCTTGAAACCGACATATCGGTGATATATCGCCGATATATCGTCGATACGGCCTTCTATGGTCTCCAACCACTATTCATTCTTATTGCAGCAGCGAAACCGGTCCCCACCACACAAACAAGTCCATGCGTCGAACGAAACCCCGCAACATCACTAGTAAAAGTGGTGGAATTCAAGTTTGGAGGATGTGCTTGCCTAGAAACCCAATTTCTAATAAAACCACAAAGTTAGAGTCTAAATCATGGATTTGGATATCAGGTAAGAGAATCTAGGACTCATTATACAAGATCACGGATAGTGAATCCTAAGCTCGTTACAAACAAGATAGAATCTAGGACTCGTGTTTGAAGGAAAAGAGGGATCCAACCCACTCAACAAAGAGGACAAAGAAGGAGTCGTTTAAAATGCATCAACAAAGCTATTATGAAAGGGAAGGTTTTCAAACCCTGATGCCCCTCCAAATGTTACTATTGTAGTAATCGCAACACCTCTCCAAGATTATTTCATGCACACTAGCTCGTGAATCATTGACACCAACTAGCCTATCCACGCAAATCAAGACCATCGACCACCAGATCTTCAAAGGCGAGTGTAAGTGTTTCATTGCACTCCACCCATCGACAACAACTACCATCCCGACCATCCCCAAATTTCAAACCGGTGCTAACGATCTCCATGACCTTCCCAACGTTAGACATCAAATTTTACACCTCCCTCAAGTACTGACATCTAAGAGGAAGATAAGATCAATGTGCCTTCAATCATCGTTACACCTTCACAGCATCATCCAAATACCTAGGTCAAAATCACCCGATTTGAAATGTGAAATCTACAAGATCTGATGAAATCACCATTTCCACGCCCTTCAACAAACGAGCACAAAGACAAAGTTGTTGTCGCTCATTCAACCACATGGCATCCACAGTAACCCCATCTCTATTAGAACAACCAACACGTTCTTTGAGGGATTGTAGCCCCTCCTTCGAACCATCCCCAATAACAACTTCATCAATAACAGAGGATGCCTCCCCGCCTCCCACCACCGGTGACCCTAGCAGCCTCTGAAGATCCTCGCATGTTCATCATTTTCTTCCATGTACATCGGCTCGAGCATTCGAGCCAATCATGGCATGGATGCAAGGCTTTGAATATCGATTCCAAAATCATATCAACATGGTGTCGATACAATATTCAATTAAAAAAAAAACCAAAGATGTATGGATGAAATATCACCCAATTCGGGGCACAATTTGTGAAGCTAGACCGAAAAAGGCATGAATATCAACCATTTAGCCGAAATATCGCCATGTCATACCGATATATTGATGATATATGGTAATATTTCGATCCATGCATGAATGGTTGCTTCATATGCACAGTGCCTCCAACAACAAATAATTCCTGACCATATAACCCTCTCTCCGACTCTCCCACATCAAAGCACAGGACATGCCTCCTAGAAACCTTCATTGTTAGTGGTTTCCTCCATCTAGGGATTATTTCCTTCTCCAACAATACTCTCCTCAACATCCACCATCGATGCATCAACTCCCCCACAACCCATGGTCTCAGATTTCGTGAAATATCAACGAAATTCCATCTGAACTTCAATTTTGACATGGGACCGAAATTCCAAGTGAAATGCCAATAAGTGAGCCTTCCTTTATAAATGTTGCTCGGTTTGGATGAAATGTGATCGAAATTTGCCGAAATTTCGATGAAATTTTGGTGAAATTTCGTTTTGACATGGTGTCGATACGATATCCGACATCGAAATTTAAAACCTTGCAACCCAAACAACTTCTCCCACAACTCCTCCCCATTTGTTTCACCCTCATCGATGGCCTTTGTGCTCTCCCACTCGTTCGATCCTCTGCTACAGCATCTTCCGCTCAGTCTCCCTCTCCAACTTGCTCGTTATCCCTCTCACTCACCCTCACCGGTGTCCATCGCACTCTCCCACTTCAGCCTCGCCTACTCGCTCTCAAGCTCTCCAATGCAAGCAATGTTATAGGTGAAATTCTTGAATATGGGTATCATGAACAAAAAATGCATAAGATAAATTCAAATAAAAATCTAAGCCCGGATCACCTCAATTAATTAATGGAAATTTTCAATGAAAATGCAAATGCATATACAAAAATTAACATTTGACTTCAAGCAACTGAAAATTAATATATAAGATCTTAAAATAAACTCATAAGATTTTAGGCTTGAAGAAGTAAAGAAATGATTATCATCCAGCAAAACTTATAAAATGCCTTTTACGAGCCTGAAAGATGCTCATAAGTTCAAAGAGCATATGATATATATGTATCAGCATAAGACAAGCAGGTTAAGAAGAATCAAAAGGATATTATAGAAAGGTATGATTCATGGCCAGCACCAGCTGATGGGACTGGCTTCAGTTATAGAATTGTGTTAAGAAGAGAAACCTTGAGATTGTCCTCCAGAATGCGAGTGAAGTAATTTTGAAGCTCAGATCCTCGGAAATACGTCAGGATTTCCTGCCAGTCCGGAGGATTCTGCATGGCAAGCGGAGAGAATGATAAAACGCAATGCATATACGTCACAGAATACAGATAAATGAATGCATATGAAGATAAAAAAAATACACTGAATCGACCCAAGTTTGGCTTCAGCTTCCCAGCCAAAACCTTAAGAGCAGTAGACTTCCCAATACCATTTGTTCCCACAAGACCTAGAACCTGACCAGGTCGGGGAACTGGCAATCTGCAAGAATAAGAGGAATCGTCTATAACATCAAAGGGAACCCAAAGAATTCTTCCACGATAAACATGTCATTCCCATACCTGTGCAGCTTAAAGGTATTTGGCCCATATCTATGAGTCGTATCCTTGTCCAAGTCCTTGGGCAAATTAATAATTTGAATGGCCTCGAAAGGGCATTTCTAAAGCAATGCCAGCCGAACACATCGACAGAAAATCATACAAGTGAGTTCGGGAATCAAATATCTAAAATAAAACAAAAATAATGTAACTTTGCATACCAAACAACATAACCTACCTTGACACATATACCACAACCAATGCACAATTCCTCGGATATGAAAGCGATCTTAGATGCAGGAGTCACCTCAATGCATAGTTTCCCTAGGTAAGGACACAAAATTATGTTTCAAAAAACACCAATTTGATGATTCAATATGGCAAAACTCTATACAAGATAGATGGGAAAAAAAAGATTTAAACTTCGACGTCACCAATGCCACAACCGCCGAAATCCATCAATCCCCAACGCATACCGAACGCCAATTCTAAAATTACTACAGCAACGACAACTCGCAGCACCAAGACGCGAACTTTTTGAGATCTCACGAGCAGCGAATTTTTTCACGAAATTGGACGAATTGCGACTAACATCAACATCTAAAGACCGAGAACGTCGAAAAAAGCGTCGGAATCTGAAGGGAAAAGGGGACCTGTCTTGACAACGGGGCAGCTCTTCTTGCACTCCTGACGACACTTCTTGGGCTTGCACCGATCCCCGCTGACGATGGCGATACGCGTCAATCGATCGGCCATGTCGACTGGCGGAGGAGGGGGATCGGGTGACGGAGAAGAGATAGTTGCTCTTGGGAGGGATGAACGAAACCCTAGAAAAGGCAGTAACGCTTGTGGAAGACTTTACTTTATGTTACACCTGGAAGAGAGAGAAAGGGAGACTCGTCTTTCTTTTGTTACGGTAAGATGAGGGAAATTACCGGGATTTAAATATTCCATGTTTTTTATGTCTATAAATAAAAGAATTGAATTCATGGAAAACAAGATTTTAAAAATCGAATCAGACATCAAATTGAGCATGTACTCGGTTTTTTATTTTTATGGTCGGATCAATAAGTGACATCAATCGTTCAAAGAAACTCAAAAAGATCGAACCGTTGTATTGTTGGTTTGGGTATATCATACAAATAAATACAAAAAACGTTACATCGTATCTTTCGAGTATTTGTTTAATCTTGTCCTTTCAAGTTTTTCCAATAATACTTACAACCTTATTTTTAATACAATTGCATGCCCCTTTACTTTTACAAAAATAATAAGATTTTTTATTCGTTGTGCCCCTCTGAGATATTCCAATATCAGTCATACCCCTCCCTTTTGGGAATATCAGTTATGCCCCCGACTTCTTGTCGTTCTATCACGTGTGTCCCTCTATTAGTATAATCGTCAACAAGTTGAACTTAACCATGCATGATTTTTTCGAACCATGGTCAAGTTAAGAGGGGCATAATTATCCAGACTTTTTTATCTTCTTCTTCCTCCATGTGCCCTTCCTTTCTCTTCACAATTTCTCTCTCTTAATTACACCTTCATGCATCCATTAAGTCGCTGAAATTTTTGCATTTCCACAAATATATCGCTCATTACGGATCAAATGGTAAATTTTATTGAATTTTTCGACGAGATTTTATGGATCAATTAATAAGAAATTTATGTTAACTAAAAATTGCTGAAGGTCGGGTTTCTTTACACCGTATGTGTCCCCCGTTCCTTCACACCTTGTTACCTCCAGCGAGATGAATATCAGCGTGATGCCGATGGGTTGGCAGGCACAATCTATGAACCTGGCATAGCTGAGGTTGTTGAGCTTGGAAGAGGAGAGATGGGGGGCCGAAACGAAGGTTCTGATTTAACAGTAGCAATACTATGTGAAGTAGAAAACTATTGCTAGAAATTTGAAGGGTGCATCATCCAGCTGAGCCTGAAGATTTTCAAGCATGATATATCCCATGGAAGGATTTGAAAAGTTCTGAACATGTCCTTGCCTGAATGAATTGTAAGAAAGATGGCTAGAGTCCGCAATGGCTACAATATCCATGGTGTGTCCAGAGCCACTGCGCTACTGGAGATTGATGTGATTAATCGATAACCCAACACCGGAAACATGCCTCCATTGCTAAAGGTCTTGTTGAGCAGGGAAGCATGTTGGCCTGGAGGGGGAGGGACACGGAGGAGGAGGGGTGGAGGAGATGGTTGGGGTGGATGGGCGAGGGGGAAGTCGGGGATGGAGGAGGGGGAGGAGGTCATGGACGGAGGAGGAGGATGTTGGTGCATGGCGAAGGGGGTCGTGGAGGAGCTCAGGGCAGGCTAGGGAGGAGCTAGAGCGAAGGGGGTCATGGAGGAGCGGGGCGGGTCGGGGAGGAGCTGGGATGGAGAGGGTCATAGAGGAGCTCGGGGTAGGCTGGGGAGAAGCTGGGATGGAGGGGGCCGTGGAGGAGCAGGTGGCTGGGAGAAGAAAGAGAAGGGGGAGGAAGAGGAAGAGGGAGGAGGAAGAAGAAGAAGGGTTGGACATTTAAATCCATTTTATAAAAGTAATTCATGTTGTATCCTCAAAGTTAACGTCAATTTGCCTTGGAGATGAACGATAACTAATCCGAGGGGCATAAGTGATAAAACGGCAAGAAGTCGGGGGCACAACTGATATTTCCAAAAAGGGAAGGGCATAACTGAAATTTCAATATCTCAAAGGGGCACAACTGATAAGAATCCAAAATAATAGTAGCGGCTTTATTAGTACACTTGTGCTCCCATCTTATACCAATATAAGGATGATTTTCCTCCAGTTTTGATCGATTTTATTAGTACACTTGATCGGTTTTGATCGGGTTTTTTTTGAATAAAAATCGAGCGGTAGGACCATTTTTTCTCCTGTTCTTGATTTAACTGATTCAACCGGCCGGTTCGATTCAATTTTTAAAATCTTGATGGAAAATACATAAATAAATAGAACCTCCCTTCATATGGGTTTTTCCGTCTTCGTTGCACGGTAGCATATACTTTTTCTCGTTTGAGTTCATATAATGGTGGTATGTATTTTGTGATACATGTTAGAAATATTTTGAACAGATGCATAAGAGATACTGAAACTTTATTACAGATTGAGTATTGACATTTTGAAGATATTTGAAGCCAAGAATTATCAAGGAACATTACTACTTTTAAGAGTTTACAAAAGTGAAACTTTGTATTAGGTTACAAAAAAAGCACATTCAAGTTCTTTGTTTATGTCAATGCAACCAAATATCTCCTAAGTCATCTATCATTACTGGATTAAAAAAAGAAGCACGAAACATAACTACATAAGTAAACACTTACATGAAAATACAAAAGAGCAGGTTGGAGGTTATGAATGGGTCGAAAATTTAGAAGTCATTGACGACTATTGTTCATGGAACATTGAAGAGGAATGTTTTTATAAATAACCATAGGATTTTAAGAAGTTTCTAGTAATTCTACCTGTCATAATCATGGATCCAAATATTGCGATTTTATGGGCGATATATCTCTAATATATTGTGGCGTTATTTCATTGAAATGATCGATATCCATGTACTTCTCGGTCCAGCTTCACAAATTTATGCATCGAAATGGGTGATATTTTCCATATTATATCATTGATTATCGTATCGACACCATATCGATATGGTATTGAAATCGATATTTAAAACCTTGGTCATAGAAAGTTGTATGGAGCATTTGGATGTTTCTAGTAAGTACTTTTGCAAGTATTTGATTGTCGTTAGTTTTATCTTGGTTTGATTTGAATTTGTATACTTTGGTTGAGTTCGCTGTAGAATCTTCTCTAGATGCTTGGCAGAAAAAAATATATGACTCGTACTTCAAGAATATATTGTTTTGATAAACATGGGACGATGTATGTAATAAAGATTGTGAATTGCTATGAGACTAGTTTTATTAGAATCATGAGGTATAAATTGTCATTAGATGATATATATTTATATGAAGGAATCATTTTAATCTACTTATGCAATTCAATAATAGTCATTCCAATAAATTTTTTTAGACAACATTTGTCAAACATTAGTATATGCATGACTACCGCTTTATGTGACTTTCACTTTAAATTCCATTCCATGTATGAATAGTAAAAGTGAATTATTATAAATAATTTTATAAAATAAAAACATTGAGTTTTAATAATATATTGCATCAAGAAGTATTGTGGTGTATGTGCTCTATTGATTTAAAACTTTTACTTTCATTTCGTGTATGTATAATAAAAGTGCATTATTGGAAATAATTTCAGAAAATTTAAAATACTGGTTTTCAATAATATATTAGATCAAAAAGTATTGTTATATATGTGCTCTATTCATTTAATTTTTAATCTGGTAAGTGCTACAAGAAATCTTGCAATATCCACACCTTCATAGTAGATTTCATTTTATATGTCGATTATTGCGTATAGAGGACGTAAAAGTAAGTGAATGCTCGGTTGAAAAGAGTAATTAAATGAATATGAAAAAAATCGGATGAGAGGTTTTGTTGTTGTTGTGGCCTTTTAGTAGAGGAATTTAACATATTTTGAGCATATTTCTTAGCGAGGTTGTGGTACTTTTCACTTCAATGTTTACGTGTATAAGGGTCGATTTTCATTGCTAATGTTAGCATGACTTATATATAGCAAATATAAAATAAATCAAGATTATTTGAAGATCTTAGATTTTTAAAGAAGAATTAAGTGAAAAAGTTTTTAATGAGAAGATAGGATTCCAGAGTTGAGATAAGTTTTGCAGTTTCTTTTATCTTCTAAAGATTTATTTTAAATTTCAGAAATCGATTATTGAGAGGATATATAATACTAACATAATAGAAATATAGATAAGTTTTGATAAAATAAGAGTATTTAAATTAGTAATGAAATTAAAGTGGCGATGATGTGTACCTTAATAAGCTGAAGTTGATAGATGTGACGTAAATAATACCAATTTATTTTTTATCACTTCAAAACATATCATTAAACTATAAATATTAAGTTGCCCTTAAGTTACTATTTTATTAATGGAATCACCGCATAAAAGTATTATAAAAATATACAAATGGGATTTCTTTGTAAAATATTGCACAAAAGAATTTTACCCTTCATTGATGATGGTGACATTTGATTCATTTTGATATATTTTATCCCTCCTTTTTGGCACTTGTGATGAGTTATTTTTCAATAATAACTTTAGTACATTTATATTATTATGGATCTTGTTAGAGGGAAGCAAGAATACATGCAGTGATACGGTGAAGCCATAAAAACTTGCATGATAATCAGTATGCATTCATAAAAAACAATCTCATAAAAATAGATAAATCAATCGTCCATATTTATATAGTTTCATTATTACAACTACAATAAAGGGAAGCCTTCAAATTGACAAACAAATAATGCAAGCAAATATTCTTTATTAAGTGAGCATACAAATATACTCAAAATTCCATGCATTAAGCCATTCCAATTTAAAGGTTCTGATAAGCTTGTAGTATGATCTTATATGCATGATCAATCTTAGTCTTCACTAGTAACTAAATAGCATAATCTTTCATGGCCTAATGCCCTTGTGTATCCATGATTATTTGTGAAAATTTCACTTTAAACCTTTGATTTCATATAATTGAGCATCTATATAAAGTTATCATAGCATTCCCTATGGTGGTCCAGTGCATTTTATAGTTCGTAGTCAGAGTGTGTCAAGTATCGGTTTCCCAAGATTGATTTCTTTTGATATGTTTCATCCCTCATTTTAGTAGCCGTGAAGGGTTGTTTTTCAATAATAAATTTTAGTGCTTATTATGGATATGATTAGACATAAGCGAGAATACATGCAATCACATGTTTGGGCCATAATTGAAACTTGCAGGATAATCAATACGCATTAAAAAAATCAATCTCATAAAAATTGATAAATCAATCATCCATATTTTGATAGTTTTATCATTAGAACTACAATAACGGGAATCCTTCAAATAGACAAACAAATGTCCTTTGTTACAGTAAGCATACCAATATACTCAAATTTCCATGCATTAAGTCATTCCAATTTGAAAGTCCTGATAAGTTTGTAGTATGATCCTATATGCATGATCAGTCTTGATCTTCACCGATCATTAAAAAACATAATCTTCCATGCTCCTAATGCCCAGTGTGTGTCAAGGTTATCCATGAAAATTTCACTTAAAACCTCTGATTTCATATAATTGAGCATCTATATAAAGTTATCATAGCATTCCATAGATTGGTCCTGTGCATTTTCTAGTTCATAGTCATAGTGCGTCATGTATCAATTTCCTTTAGATGGTTTCACAATTATAACTACAGTATGGGAAAAACTTCAAATAAACAAATAAATAATGCAACCAATTGTCATTTGAGCATACATATATACTTAAAATCCCATGCATTAAGTTATACCAATCCGAAAGTTATGATAATTTTGTATTATGATCCTATATGCACCATCAGTCATGGTCTTCACTAGTAATTAAGAAAATAATCTTGTATGGTTCCAATGCCCACTATGTATCAAGGTTCATTCATGAGTAATTCAATTGTATTGTAAACCCTTGATTTCATATAATTGAACATTTATAGAAAGTTGTCATATCGTGCCGGGTTGATCCCATATATTTTCTATTTCATAGTCACATCGTGCCACCTATTAATTTCCTTCGTGAATTGGTATGTGTGTGCGTGTAAAAATATATAAAAATATGTATACATGGAAATTTATGTGCATTATCAGGGGACACCTTTCTTGGCATTTTGTATATTTATAAGGTTTTTTCCTTTTGTAAATTATTGCATGTAATTAATATAACATGGTATGATTATTTCATCATTGAACCATGCTTTAAACATATTTAACTTAGTACGGTTAGTTATCTTTAAACCTTTTTGTATGAAAATATATGGAATGTGATATGGTTCTCATCAATAAACCACTTTTGCATGTGTACTAATATAATTTTATCTATCTTAATTAGCATTAAACTAATATTACATGTAAACTAATATAACTTGGTATGTTTTAGTTGCCAATAAACCACTCTTTCATCTCAATTAATTTAATTTGAGATGATTTATTTATCATTCAATTATTCTTGTATGATTATTTATATTTTTATCTTATTATGTTTTCTCCCACATACATTTGTGGTTCATGCCATGATTTGACAGTGAAGATGCAACAATAGATGAGATGCCTTTAGTCTTTGTGTTACCTTGGACCTTAGACCATCGAAAGGTATTTTTCCTTTAAGCCCACGAGACTTTCAAGTCAAAATATTTGATGTTGTATGAATCAGTACCTTAAATTCTCATTTAACGTTATTTAATCCTATTCTTTTATCTTAAAAGACAATCATGTTCTAAGATATAATTTTAAACACCATAATTATTAATATTATCTCTATGGAAATATGTGTGTATTTCTATTTAGTTAGCGATGGTAGCTGGTGTAAACGAGATATACTTCAATATAAGAACATCAATTCAAAATATTTCTTGAGTATTTAATTTGGTTAGATCATGTAACAATGAATACATATCTCACTCTATATATTGGATCAATTGAAATTTCTTTCCTTACCTACTGTGAAGGGAAATCGTCATCGTTTAATTATAATAATATTTATATACACGTCTGTATAGGGAAATTGTCATGATTTACCTAAAATATTGTTTATAGGGATTTTATCCAATGGGATCTAAACTCATTATGAAGTTGATGAACACTCGATCACATCCGTCAATTTTAAATCCAACATAACGATCAAGATTACTTTTAACACATTATGTGATTTGGGAATGTTTTATATTAGGAAACTGATTATGTGCATCATTAATATAGGAAAGCAAATCTATTTTCCTTTTTGAACGCATCTATTCATCTACATTCTCACAACTACAATAAAATCCCTACAAATTCAGTGGATGTGGTGTGGAAATGGGAGATGCAAATATCACGAACAATAGCCCCTTTAGTAACGACAATGCTTCTTTGTGCTCCAGGTATAGAGGATTGTACGACTTGCATTCCTTTCATTGATGAATAGTTTCATGTTATCATCTATAAGTTCTGGCTAGATTGCTTGAACTCCAAATGTTGAATTTTTGCGTGCAACTTGACATCTTATTTTGTAGGTTTCCTCTGTAAGTCAGGATTACAAATGATAGGTATATGCTTGATCTGAAATCCGACAAGGATCTTTCATAAAAAACAAGAATAGTTTCAAGATCTTGGAAACTTAGGACCATCAATTATGGTGGTGATTATGATTGTGATAGATGCAAAATATATTTCCACGGTGGTGACATGGTGCCACAACCACCATACACCATACCTTACAGTCGTTCCTCTCGTGACTCCTCCATCTTCAATCGCCCCTAGAAACGCTAAGAGCAGTCAATATGGGTTCCCCATCTCGGAACCCTAGATGTGCATGAGAAAGAAGGGTACTCTATGCCCATTTCAGATCTTGCGGCTTCAAAAGAGAACAGTTTTATATGTAGAGAAGTTGTAATATTGAAAGAAGAGAATTATGTTTTTTCATAGCAATAAGAAATAACAAATCATCAGCAATTCCTATACTTTTATTTGTTATGCAATAAATAGAAATACATTAGTTAATCGTCAGTATTTTTATTCAATTAATAGTAAATAATAACGCGTAATTAGTAACTCACGTGCTTTTTATTTGTTATGTAGTAAATAGTAGCATCAGTATTTTTTATTCACTCATTAATAAATAATAATACTAATACAACGTTGGTAATTTACCCCTAAATAATGACGCAACATCGGTAACATTGCAATACTAAACAATAACATATCAATAACAATTTTGATTTATTCAGTAATAAATAATAATGCATTAGTAACACAATATCAGTAAATAGTAACTTAGCATCAATATTTTTTATTCAGACAATAATAATGCATTAATAACACAATATCAATAAATAGTAACTTAGCATCAGTATATTTTATAAGTAAGTAAGGGCATATAACTTGTATCAGTAACGATGAGAGAAAGACTAGTATCAATAACAATTTTTTTGTAACATAGATCTTTGGCATCAATAATTGTAACTTCAGTAATAATTATAAAGAGTTCACTAATATGGACAATCAATAATTGTTATATGGACATTAATAACTATAACTTAATGATAAGCATAAGTATTGTTGTATAGACATTAATAAGTATAACTTTGTAATCAGCAAGGACCATTATGTTTCTTAACAGATTACTTTTTTCCATTTGCTTATGTATTTATATCAGTAACTCAATGAGAAGCATAAGTAAGTTCTCATGTCACTAAGGTAACTTATATAATATAACTGGGTCAATAAGAATAATTGAAGACTAGTGACATCTAATATATTATAGATTTGCAAGGAATCAGTAACTTGTATAAAAAACATATATGAAATGTAACTTTTATATTTATTTCAATAATTCACATGAAGTATAAGAATTTGTTGAGATACTTAAGTAACTAAGAATGATTAAAAGATAAGTAACACCCAACAAATAAAGTAACTTATATTAATATTATCAGTAACTTTGCATAAATAAAAACAAACATGAAAAGTAACTTTGTATTTATTCAGTAATGTTTGCAATGGAATGAGTAACTTTGTATTAAAAAAATACACAAAAAGTAACTTTGTTTTTATTTCAGTGACTCAACGTGAAACATAAATGATTTGTTGAGCTACTTAAGTAACTAAGCTAATAGATTTGTATTGATAAGAATGATTGAAGGACAAGTAGCCTAACAAATAGCAAGTAACTTATACAAATGTTATTAGTAGTACGAACAATCACAACTCACAGGTCCGAAGCGTATTTCATATTAGTAACTTATACTTATCGGTAATGTGGTAAATAATAATACCTTAGTATCATTATTTTTTTCATTCATTAGTAAATAATAACATAAGTATTTTACCCCTATAATAATGATATAACATAAGTAACATTGCAATAGTAAATAGTAACACATCAATAATAGTTTTGATTTGTTCGGTAGTAAGTAATAATACGTCAATAACACAATATCAATAAATAGCAACATAGCATTAGTATTTTTTATTCATGTAGTAATAAATAATAACACAACATTGGTAAATTATTCCTGTAGTAATGACACAATATCAGTAATATTTATCATAAAATATGTACGAAGTTGCCTATTATAAATCAGAACTTAAATAGATATGAATTATGTTGTCCATTTTGCAAACATTTAAAAATGGAAGCAATGAAATACCTTTTTTTGTATAACCACTCGGTGGTTTTCATTCACTAAATAACATTTGTAGATAATATGGCTCAGATCGCGTGCTCATTAGGTTGTGTAGAACAGCCTCCCTGGCCAACGTGGTCAAGCAACCGCCTCTGACGGTTGTGGCGAGGCAGGTCTCATGGAGACCCCAACTGCAAGGACGTGGTCGAAGGGGGCGGACGTGGCGAGGGCATACACCCTATATAAACCTCCCTATAGGGAGGGGAAATGCATCAATCGGAACCTCGACTACGGGAGCCTCCCTCTGATTCCATCCATCCCATCTCCTATCTCTCTCTTTCTCTCTCATTCTCTCTTAAAGGAGTCAATCGACAACATACCTCTTAGTTCCCTCACTGGTATCAGAGCTTGTTCTTTGATCTCTATCGAAGCTCGTTTCCTCAAGCCAACGTCATCGTCGACGCCGTGAGCGACAGTGCTGAACGCCTAAGTCCCGAATCCCGCCGCCGATGCATCCATTGTCTCGTGAAACCTAACACAAAATAATGAGGATAAAGATAACAAGTTTTCGTTTTTTTGAACCTGTTATGGTACGGTGGTAACATTCATATTTTCTATTGTTTTCCGCTTTAACACAAGCCCCTAGTTTTAAATAAAAAAAGAGGTGGGGAGGAATCAACATTTTACCTGCTCGTTAAAAAAAGTACGAGGAGTCTTTTTTTTAAAAATTAATGCATAAATCAGAATGGACCTTCTTTAATTAAAAAGGGTCATTGCAATCTTTATTAATTTTTTTATTTGCTTGCTATTTTTCGATTATAGTGCGGATTAAAAAATATGATATATATATATATATTAAATATTTTTTAACTCAAACTCATAAAGGGGTGTATAGGGAAGAACTTTAATATCCTCTTCACATGGCCTTTTTTTAAATTTTTTTACAAGAAAAGTTTTTATATAAATCTATTTTTTGGGTAAAATATACTACAATTTAAAATCAAGGCTTTAATAGGAGTTTTTTTAATAAAGTTTCTCATCGTATTAATTTTTTAAATTAACTCTTTTTTTCAATCATATTGTTTGTTTTTTTTATTTTGCTAAGTTTTTTTTACTTTTTTATATGGTAACATTGCAAGCCGGTGCTCTAAATTATCATTAAGTTTTTCCTTTCATAATAACCAAGTACATTTATTAAAGTTGATTAATCTCATACCAACTTTGATCTTTGGTTTATTGATTGCGATTCCTTGTAGTTAAAAAGGTTTTTAATTATAATTAACTCTTAACTTAGTTATTAAAAATACACTATCATTTTTTCTTTTTCGTCTATAGCCAACGCATCAAAACCTCTTATGTTTGCTTATTCTTGGTAAATTGCACATTCTCAGACAAATCTACATTTATTTCAAGAGAAAACAAAAAGGACAAGCAAGACAATTTCCATTGAGATGGAAAAAAATTGAGTACCTTAACGGAACTAATTATGAGTTATGGAATAGAAAAATCTACTATGGCATGTCGCATGATAACATACACTCCATCATAAACAAACCTGGCCCAACCTTATATAAAAATACAACTGTGGAGGAAATTAGGTCCCGTGAACAGTAGGAGAAAATAGATAATATGGCTAGGAGCTTCATGTTGACCTACATGGATTTGAACCTGTTTCGGGTCTTTGAGAAATGTGAATCAACGTACGAGCTCTGGACCGCAATTAAGGAGAAATATCACTTCAAGTTGGAAGTGAGCATCCAACTTCTTCTATATAAGTACAACTCGTGTAGAATGAAGGAATCTAAAAGCATCCTCTAGCACGTGAACAAGATGATCGTGATGGTCAAGGATCCAACGACTGTTGATTGTGCGGTTTCGGAGAGGAAGCAGATCGCAACCATACTAGAAAGCCTCTCACCATCATTCGACATGGTTGCTGCATATCTGAGGATGAGTAGCAATACTAAGTCTGTGACGGACCTACCTGCACATCTGATAATTAAGCAAGACCTCTCTAAGTAAAGATCGAAAGCTGAGATCTTTGAGGTCGAGGAAGAAAAAGCAAATGTTGTGCATGCAAAGAAAATGTTGGGCCCCACCAAGGCAAATTTCAAGAGAAAGAGTGGAAAATGCCTATGTGGCTCTTGCTGCAGTTGCGACAAATATGGTCATTTCAATGTCAATTCCCCAACAAGAAGCTAAGAGATTCTAAAATGCCTGAAAATAAAGACAAGAAGAAAATAGAATTCGTGGCTGTAGTGGAATGCAACTCCGTCGTCACGAATAGTGACAGATGGTGGATCGACTCTGAAGTAACCAGATACATCACAAGGACGAAGGAGCTTCTGGTGGACTTCAAGAAGTTGAGCAAAGGAGAAACAGAGGATCTTCATGGGAAACAACACCTACCTGGATGTAGAAGGTGTTGGGACACACAGACTTGACATGAGGGATAACGTTATTGTACTGAATGATGTACTATATGCCTCAGGGATACGCCGAAACCTGATCTCTGTCCCAGTGCTGCTCAAAAAGGATTTCGAAGCCCGGTTTTATAATAGGGGTGTATCTATAGGCAAGAATAAGGTCGATGCAATGGGAAAGTTTGTACCCAAGCATAACCTATTTTGGCTTCATGTAATAAGCAATAGTGAATCAATGAATGTCTCTTCTGATTATTCTTTGCATTGTTTGTCTGGATATTACTTGTGGCACATGAGACTAGGTCATCCTGGAAATTCTAAGATGGATTAAATAGTGAAGGCAAATCTATTGTCTAAGATCATTTGTGCAAGGACATTATCCTGCGAACACTATCTGACCAGTAAAATGACGAGAAAACCCTTTTCAGTCAGAATTCAGTCAATAGCGTTACTAGGTTTGATCCATTCGGACATATGTAAACCACTGAGTATAAGCACACATATAAATAAAAATAATTTTATAACATTCATTGATGATTATTCAAAATTCTCTTATGTCTATCTCTTAGGAAGAAAGTTAGAAGCACTTGTAACATTTAAAAGATAGAAGACGGAAGTGGAGACAAGATTGGAAAAATCAATCAAGACCCTTAGAACAGATAGAGACGGGGAACATACCTTAAAGGAGTTTGAGGATTACTACATTCAAATAGGCATTCGTAGGCAAACTACAATGCCCTATACACTACAACCGAATGGTGTAGCAGAAAGAAAGAATCGAGCCTTGATGAATGCAATAAGGTGTATACGTTCACACTCAGGACTCTCCAAGAAATTCTGAGGAGAGGCAGTGTTGACTGCGAACTACATACATAGCAAGATTCCCACCAAGTCCACAAAATCAACATCATATGCAATATGGAATGACAGAAAACCTGAATTGGGCCATCTTCGGATATGGGGATGTGTTGCACATGTTCTAGTACTGAGTCACTTAAGGACAAGATAGGCTTCAGGACATTAAAGTGCAAGTTTATTGGATATAGTGAGAACTCTAAAGGATATAGGTTCTTTCATGAAACTAAAGGTTTGAAGTCATGATGCTACTTTCCTTGAAACTCTTCAAGAAAAGAAACATGAAGTAGAGGAATCATATCCTCTGATTGTCCTACAAGATAATGAAGACGACTTGAGCATTAGACAAGAACTTGAGGATGGTATCGATCATCCAAATATAGAGAATGAACTTATAGAACGTGATGATCCTTTAGAGGAAGTTGGTGGACCTACACAACTCACAAGTATAATCGACAACAAAAGACCCAGAACACAGTCCTCATGGATGGAAGATTACCATTTCTATGGATGTAAAGCGTCATGTTTCACCGTAGATGAGGATGTCGCGGACTGTACAGATCCCATATCCTTTGATGAAGCTATGGCTTTGTCTGAGTCGGAATTATGGTTGGCCGTCATGAGGGATGAATTGGACTCAATCAAGCGAAACGGTGTTTCAGAATTATGTGATTTGCCAGAAGGTAGGCAATCATATAATGTAAGTGTGTATTTAAGAAGAAGTACCAAGCCAATGGTACTGTTGATAAATACAAAGCAAGATTGGTTGCCAAGGGTTATACTCAGCAAGGTGGAGTAGATTTCCAGGAAATTACTCTCCAGTGGCTAAGTTTGCACATATTCAGATGATCTTGTCCATAGTTGCATATATGGATTTGGAATTGTTCCAAATGAATGTGAAGACGACCTTCCTTAATAGAGAATTAATGGAGGAGATTTATATGCGACAACCTGATGGATCGTAAGCTGAAGGTCAGGAGAAAAGGATTTACAAGTTATGAAAGTCATTATATGGCTTGAAGCAATCTTCACGGCAATGGTGTCTCAAATTTCATGAGAAAGTTATTCAATTTGGATTTGTTTCAAAAAAATTGGATAATTGTCTGTATGTTATAAAAAGTGAGATCAGATTCGCAACCATGTCATCGTATGTGGATGGCATTCTTCTTGCAGGTAATGACATACAAATTCTCAATGAAATCAAACAGAAATTGAGCAATGAATTTGAGATGAAGGACATAGGCGGAGCATCCTATGTTCTTGGAATTCAAATAACAAGAAATATGGACTCAAGGGTATTGAGCCTTAGTCAGGAAAGATATTTGCATATTATATTAAGGAGATTTAGAATGCAGAATAGCACTCGAACTTCAACACCACTTATGATGGGAAAGAGACTCAACAAGAGTCAGTGTCCTGTAAAGGGGCAAAAACTTTTAGATGTATCCTATGCACAAGTAGTGGGAAGTCTAATGTATGCAATAATGTATACTCGACCTGACTTAGCCTATCCAGTAAGCTTCATTAGTAGATATCAAAGTAATCCTGGTGCAACACATTAGGAAGCTGCAGAGAGGGTTCTTCGATATCTGAAAGGGACGGTACATCTAAAACTTGTGTATCAAGAAGAATCGCTTGAAGTGGTAGGACACACCGATGTTGATTTCGGAGGAGATGTGGATGATAGAAAATCCACATCAAGTTATTTGTTCATGTTTGGTGGTGCAACTGTTTCTTGAGGGAGCAAGAAACAAGGATGTGTATCTATAGGAAGTAGAATATATTGCATGTAATATAGCCACCACTCATGTTATGTGGATCAAGCATTTTCTACAGAATCTAAGCCTCAAATTGGTCAAAGGGCCAATTGAAATGCACTGTGACAATGAAGCTGCGATTAATAGTGGGGCTAATAGTTCTAAAGAAAAACATATTGAGATCCAATATCACTATATACAAGATATAGTGGAGAAGCAAGAAATCACGGTAACCTACATACATACCAGTGACATGTTGGCTAATTCCCTAACCAAAGGAATAACAACAAGAACATTCATTAAACATTTTAATGGGACTCAGGAATGTATAAGTCAAGGAAGATGTTTCATATATAATGATCTTCATATGATAAATTTCCATGTATATGCTACACAAATAGTGGGAGTATATATGTTTTGACCACTTCGATCATGCGGAAGATGTAGAACAACCTCCACGATCGGCATGGTTAAGCAACCGCCTCTAACAGTTGTGGCGAGGCCGGGTCTCATGGAGACCCTAATCGCAAGGGCATGGTCGAAGGGGGCGGACATAGCGAGGGCATACACCCTATATAAGCCTCCCCATAGGGAGGGGAAATGCATCAATCGGAACCTCTACTATGGGAGTGAAGGATATGGTAAAAAATCCTAAACCGCATCACGGAAGCGTGATCGTCGTATCGGATACGACGTAGAACGACTAGTCGTACTAGTTGTTCTATGCAGCGGAAATTAAAAAAAAATTCACGTGACGAAACCACATGATCCAAGAACACTTCTCGGATCGTTTCGTCTAAACCACAAACAAGTATTAGGGTTACCTCTTGAAGCGTGGTTGCGATCGAGTCTCTAAACAAAGAGACCTCATGTCTCAAGTCCGATCCGACGGAGGAGACGCTTGCGAGTGCGGGGATGAACCACGTGCTTCTCGCAATCCATGTTGATGATCCAAGCGGTGGATCTCCTGATCTCGACACACGAGATACGTCGTCTTCTTCACGAGCGGGGCGTACCGAAGGAGAAGGAGATCCACGAGCAAAACACGGGCAGCATAACGACGATGCCGCGGCGATGGAGAGCCTCTCTAGGGCATCCATGGTGGACGGCCATGAGAGGGAGAGAGAGAAAGAGAGAGAGAGAGATTTGTTGTCACAACTATTGTGTTTTTTGTGTAAAGAAGAGCAATGGGGTGCCTCTCCTTTTATAGGGTTTTGGGATCCATGGATCTCAATCCATGTGTCAACACAAATCCAATGGTCCACATTAATTTGTGTTTTTTCAATGGTCATGATTTGTTGCTAAAAACCCAACAACAATTAATTTAATAAAAAATCAAATATACAATAAATATAATTTGGTTTTATATCAAATCAATCTCCATTGGAGAAATAGGAAAGGAGGCAAGCCTCCTTCCATAAGGAGGGTGGACGGCCACCACATTCCTTATGGAATTGTGGCCGTCCTCTCTCCTTATTAGGAATGGAGCTTCCTTTTTCCTATTACATGAGATTACATTATCTCATGATTCTCTCCAATATTTGTAACAACTTTTGTTGCAAATTATTCACAAAAATAAATCCAATTTATTTTGTGAACATTGCAATCATGCCATTGGAAATTTGTGAATCACATTCACAACCCAAAACAAAATGTAAATTACATTTTCAATTTAATGTCCAATGTGAATCTAATTCACATTAACATTTAATTAACAAATGTAAATTACAAACATTTCTCTCTTATATATTATAAATCACATTTATAATATATTTGATTAATATGGATATTGCTATCCACATTATTCATGATGATTAAATCATATTTAATCACATTGGATCTCATTTCTCTTGTTCTCAAATAATATGAATCATATTCATATTACTTACATCTTTGATAATTAGATCACATTTAATTATCTAAGATAACTTTCTTTATAATATGAATCAAATTCATATTACTCATGATAATTAAATCACATTTAATTATCCATTTTCTCAATGCTCGGATGCATATATCAACAATAGAATTATCCATGAACTCTTTCAAGGATAATGCGCTTTCTCCGCAGATACTTGGAGATAAGGACAGGGCGATTGTATTGTTCCACGTATAGTGACTTGGATATCGAGATCACATCTCAAATCCAGATCTCGGGCCTCCCATAGATGCTTGATTAAATCAGACCGTAAATCTAATCCTCTTATTGTATCTGAATCACATTCAGATAAATGTCCAACATTTGGACTAAGATTAGGTTACTTCTCTACTGAGAGGAGTCACTAAAATCCAGACACATTTCACCACTCCCTAGGAATGGAAGCGTCATGGTTACACAATCGTTTATGATCACATCACCCTCAGGTATTCCCAATACCTGTACATCCTGCATACTGGAAGACTCAGATTAAACCCGAAGTATTGGATCAACTTTATAATGTCTACTTCATGGTTTTTATCAGCAGTATTCTCATTCGATCATTTGGAGTTGGTATCGATCATACACTTTCCAAAAGCGTATATCATACCTAGGTCTCGATCATATACTTTCCAGAAGTATATATCAAACCTACAAATTCAGTCAAGCTTCCAAAGCGAGACGACCATGCGCATGGAATTTGATTCTTCCCAATATCTCATGAGTGAGCTCATGTCTTCTGGTTCAGTAACTGAACCTGTATGATCCCTTTGAGAGATCGTATTACTCATATGCCCTTATATTGGTCTGCCAAATGTACATACTCAGACATATAGTAACACATCTGTCTCCGTTCAGAGGATGCGTGCCTATATCTTGACAGCATATGACATAGGACTTTGGTTATCTCGATCTCGTTAAGTCAACTCTTTGACCTAACTTATCTGACACCTCCGAATCTCTATTCCTATGCAGAGGACCTGCATCAAGAGGTCGGTCAGATATCAGCCTTTAGAGAAAGGATTGCCGTCTCCTTCTCAGGTTGGAGATCATCTCTTAACAATCATTTGATGGTGCTTGATGAGTCCTCAATCTAACTCATTAGATATTCATCTAAGTACCAGCCTCTATGATTCAATAATTGAATCAACAGCTGTATGATCATTAAGATGGCCATGGTACATAACCCTAATTGTACTAAGGGACCTATTATGCAAATTATGTATTCTTCATTTCAGATTAAGGAGTGAATTTGCAATAACATTTATTGCATAATGGCTCGCCGTGGGCTCGCATTTCCAACAATCTCCCACTAGCCCAAAGAGCCATTAATGGGCTAATCATTTAAACCCACACTCATATGACAATCGTAGACTATTTAGAAAATAGCTAGGTAAGCTGATCAGTCATCTGTTCCCAAGAGACTACGTCAAGTCCTTTTACGACACTTGCATATCTCATAGTAACAGTGCTCGCATCCAATGCGAATGTTGCATCTTATGCAACCAATACTCAATCTTGTTAGTTATAGTGTCCTTGACACTACATCTTATTAATTATTATAACCAGTATTTCCATAATCCTTATTAGAATACCTTCATTCCTGGAGATCTCTATCTCCTAAGGTATCTAAAGTAAAGACCCTTATAGATCACTATCTACAAGATCTTAAACTTTTGAAGATAAGACTTTGAGATCACTATCTTTCATCATCTTTTGAAGATATTGTTATTACTGCAACTAAGTGTTTTATTTCCAGAGTAGGATTAGTAATAGATTACTACTCCCACTGCATGGCAGACATCTAGCTCTTTTGCACATCTAGCATACACTCAGCTTCTCGTAACTGATGCACAAGTGCATGTAGTTCTAGCATTCACTTCCTCAACTCTTTGAGGTGCTATCCCTTTAGATAGGTCAGTACCACATCTTAAGGGAAGGAAGCCTTTCTTGGAATTTTTCAGAAAATGGAATAAGTCCAAGGTGTATTACTAATGTGTTGGTCTCAATACCCTCTTCTCTTTGCTTCTGAACATCTTCAGAACTAGGATCTAAGAGGTATCCTTGAGATCATATCTCAAGGTATGGAACAACCAAATTATAAAATACTTATTATTATTCTTATATCATTCTAAATGATTAGAATAATATCTACATTTAGCACGATGAATACAATGGCACTCCCACTAAGCTTCACATGGTTCATCAAGATTTTTTTCTGAAATCATAACAATTATAATATCATCAAATCTTATGTTCCAACTACAAGAAGCTTATTTGAGTCCAAAGATGGAGTTCTTTAGCTTGCAAACCATGCTTTCCTCAACCATAAAGCCCTGGGGCTACTTCATATGAATATCCTCAAAGAGGAATTCATAGAGGAATGCAATCTTGACTTACATCATGAAGATGTCATAGTCAAGTTGTGTAGCTATAATTAGCAATATTCTGATGAGTTTAAGCAAGGTCACTGGAGAGAAAGTCTCATCGCAAGCGATGTCTTCTCTTCGGTGTGTAGCTTATGGCTACGAACCGTGCTTTGAAGGTCTCTACCTTCTCATCAGGTTCCCTCTTTCTCTTGAAGATCCATTTACACCTTAATGGGTCTTACCCATATAGGTGGATCCTCGAGGGTCCATATACAACACTTGTATATGAAGTCTACATGAGACTTTTATTGCTAATATCCATCTTTCCATGTCACGATCCTCATGAACTTCATCACATGAAGTCCGATCATTTTCAGACTTAACTGACACATGGAATCCATCCTCAAACTTATTTGAAGAGGTATTAATGTTTCATCTTTAATTGTCTATTTAGTTTCCGGTTTTAAGAGCCTCATTATCATCTCAAGATTAAATGAGTTCCTTTACTTCATTTTTATCTTGATTCTCAAGAGAGTCATCCTATAAGAATCATATTCTCAAAGATGAGATCTTTTAAGAATCTCAAGGTCATAAAGTAGGTATCCAATACCATCCTTTATTTTCCTAATGAAGTAGCACTATCTAGTGCTAGATTCCAGCTTACATGCATGGAACCTTATAAAGTATATATAATGTAGTCTCGACCACATATACATATACCTGGAAACTAAGATAGAATTATGCTAAGATTAATCATTGATCAAATCATGTCATACATGATTAATTGTATCTCCCTACAACTCTTATTGAGTTAAGGTCCATTAGGAGGATTGAGATAGGAATTATATTCACATCTCCATAAGGTATTTCTTGAATTCATCTAATAGGTACAAGCTACCTTGGTTAGATCAAATTCATTTCATCTTCCTTCAAACTTTGATTCTAAACCAAAATTGTGAAATCTTTGAACATTTCAAAGTTTTCTAAGTGAAGAGAAGAAATCTCATATCACAAATAATCATAAATAGATATCACATATCCATAATGTTTACTATGATATAGATGATTCACATACATCAATATGTATGAGATCCTGAATACCTTGACATCTTACACCTTTCCCAAAGAAGGATGTATTGGACATTTTTACTTTGAATACAATATTCATAAGTATGCAAGATTTGAATCTTTAGACAATCTAAAGTTTCATCTCTTTTCAGTCTATTGATCACATCAACAGACATATGTCCAAAACATTATGCTAGATCATTATCAAATGATCTTCATCCTCCTATTGATCTTTAATGGTTTATTTTTCAGCATTAGAAATCTTAATGAACCATTCATTAATTTTCTAATTTAGTAGAGTCCACAAGATTTTAGATCACTATCTGAAATATCTCCATCATAACTCTTTATGATAGATTTATTACAGAATTCATGCTTATTTCCAACATTTGGAAATAAACAATGAGTGTATTCTAATATCTAGGTCATAGAGACATTCTCTAAGATTAAGGACTCCCACTGAAAATATGAGGTATATTCATCAGGTGGAAATTATTGCAACAATTGCACCAATTCCAACTTAGATGACCATTAAACCTTAAGATCAAATTTCTAATATTCTAATACATATGCAACCAATTGCAAGTGTCATTAGAAGATTGAGATACAATTATTAGACTTTATATTATCAAATAAGTAAGTCAATTTCAATGATTATAAGTAGATTATGCTGATGTACTATCCGATTCCTTCTCTAAGGATTCTAGATAGATATGATAGTCATACTACCAACACATCAACTTATTGCAGTATTGGCATTCATCCAAATCTTTGGATGTTACATGGAAGTCATAGAAGTACATTCAACTCTTTTGACTATACTTCTTACTTGGGTTCGACCCATGCTTCCACTGCGCTCCCTTTATCTATAAGCAACCATTGCTCAAGACAGATGATTTCTTATGTTAAAATCAAAAAAAATTCAATATAAGAGAATTTAAACATTTATACATGCTTCATTCAATTCATACAATATGAATATTATGAAGCTTCAGGAATGACTAGAGTGAAGATAGTAGAATGATGACATTCATCGTATCTACATCCATCTAGACTCTTAAAAATTGGTTCAGGTAGGTACTCAAACAATTTGAATACATTATCTCTTATAGAGCCACCATTCTGCATAATGCAGAGAACCGTGTCATTCATGATTAAATGTCAAGAGCACATATTTATGCCAGAATATCTTTACTGATTTTATAAGGATTGTTTGATAATTGCGATCATCATCGACATGTCACTTCCAAAGTACATTTGATGAGATCAAGACTTATAGAGACATACAAACCCTAGGGTTTTAGTCATATTGTCTTATTTAATTATCATTCCTCATTATTATGAGGAAACTTGCACATTGCAACCACATACATTATGTGTCCAATTGCAAGTATAATATATGGATCAAAGGGTCCAATCCATGATATTTTACTGGTTATTATTGAATATAATATTGAGTGGGTTTAATGAAGGATTATCTGAAATAAGAAATTTGCATAAGGATATATATTTATATATATACATGTTTTACTTTGATTTAGGAATTTTTATATCAAAGTTGTCTTGCCATGTCAACAATGAAAGTTCATTCCCTTAATCACTTTCAATGTAAGAGATATACTTACCATTATATCTCAAGCAAGATATGGGATCTCCTTCCTTATCTTTGTTGCATACCAATAATATGAGAACTTACAACTCGGATAAAAAGAAGCGGGAACATATTCCGCCTTGCAAGTCCAACTTGCATCTCCCAATTTGGTCTTTAATACCCGGGCCCACCACTCCTAAGGCAATGTTGACCCGTCATTAATTGAACCAACCGTCAACAGGAATACAACTCGCTATGCGCAATCCAATATCGCCCCAATAATATGAGGACTCTATATTGGGGTCACTACGCATACGTCCTTACTCTTTCGAGAAGCGACGAGCCCGATCCAAATGGATCATATGCAGGAGCTGTCACTTCGGACATGCGTCTCCTACATATAGTATCTGGCGACGGAACCCTTCGCCTTGACGGTCACTTATGTGATCCTCCATCTCTTATTCAAATTTTAATTAATTAATATGGATCACATTCATACAATTAATTCTTCCAAGGGAATTATTAACTCTAATCATATTAGAGTATTCTAATTGGACATAACTAATTCAATCATATTAAATTAATTATCAATCCAATTCAATCAATCAAACTCGATTTTTATGCTTGAATATTATATATTATTATTCTTAAAATACGTATTAATTCGTATTTTAATAATTAGAAAAATACATCTTAATCCCTCGGACATTATCCCGGCCCTACCCGCTGTCATGGCCAGTACCGACGGGAGTGAGACGGACCGCATACGTTGCAACCCGCTACCCCAGCGATCCCCGACTAGACACCATATCCACCTCAGGAAAGGATAATGCCAAATTGATTAATTTTTACTTGAGATGATCATCGGTTCTTCAACCGAAATTTATATCATATAGTAATCAAAATAATTTTGATTATAAGGAAATTTGCTAGACAAATTCCTAATCCTATTCAAGCAAGGAGTTTGATGATTGTGATTCCAATTATGATTTAGATCAAATCTAATCAATTAATTGGTTGGGGCTAAGTCAATTAAGGAAATAATCATCTTCTAATATTTCTCAAATATTTTCCACAATTATTTCTCGAAATTAACAATTAATTTCATTAATTGACAATCACTTGGTTCTAGATTAGGAATGTAATTTCAGCAGTGACCCCTACTTACTAAAATTAGCATATCTCAATCATATTAAATCCAAATTAGACAAAATAAATTTTCATAGATTGCTAATTTGATTTAGGACAGAATCCAAGTGAAGTTTCACGCATTTCGAGGCAATTCTAAACAGTAATTAACATTTTAATCACGTTCAGATCTACTGTTCCCGCAACAGTGCATACATGTTCATTAAAACAATCATATCTAGAGCATACGAAATCCGATTTACGCAAACTCAGATCCTATGGTTTCCTTATTTAATGGGGAACAAGATCCAAGTATTAAATTCGTGTTTAAACAATTTAAATATTGCCGAATTTATTTACTAAACAGATCGTGAAATCAAATGCGATGAAAACTTTCGCGACCTAAACGAACCCAAGTCATCCTCGGTTTTTCGAATCAAATTCGAAACCGTCGACCTAAGGCTCTGATACCACTTGAAGGATATGGTGAAAAATCCTAAAGCGCATAACGGAAGTGTGATCGTCGTATCAGATACGACGTAGAAGACTAGTCGTACTAGTTGTTCTGTGCAACGGAAATTAAAAAAAAATTTCACGTGACGAAACCACATGATCCAAGAACACTTATCGGATCGTTTCGTCTAAACCACAAATAAGTATTAGGGTTACCTCTTGAAGCGTGGTTGCGATCGAGTCTCTAAACAAAGAGACCTCCTGTCTCAAGTCCGATCCGACGGAGGAGACGCTTGCGAGTGCGGGGATGAACCGCGTGCTTCTCGCAATCCATGTTGATGATCTAAGCGGTGGATCTCCTGATCTCACACACGAGATACGTCGTCTTCTTCACGAGCGGGGCGCACCGAAGGAGACGGAGATCCACGAGCAAAACATCGGGCAGCATAACGACGATGCCGCGACGATGGAGAGCCTCTCTAAGGCATCCATGGTGGACGGCCATGAGAGGGAGAGAGAGAAAGAGAGAGAGAGAGATTTGTTGTCACAACAATTGTGTGTTTATGTGTAAAGAAGAGCAATGGGGTGCCTCTCCTTTTATAGGATTTTGGGATCCATGGATCTCAATCCATGTGTAATACAAATCCAATGGTCCACATTAATTTGTGTTTCTTTCAATGGCCATGATTTGTTGCTAAAAACACAAAAACAATTAATTTAATAAAAAATCAAATATACAATAAATATAATTTGATTTTATATCAAATCAATCTTCATTGGAGAAATTGGAAAGGAGGCAAGCCTCCTTCCATAAGGAGGGTGGACGGCCACCACATTCCTTATGGAATTGTGGCCGTCCTCTCTCCTTATTAGGAAGGGAGCTTCCTTTTTCCTATTACATGAGATTACATTATCTCATGATTCTCTCCAATATTTGCAACAACTTTTGTTGCAAATTATTTCACAAAAATAAATCCAATTTATTTTGTGAACATTGCAATCATGCCATTGGAAATTTATGAATCACATTCACAACCCAAAACAAAATGTAAATTACATTTTCAATTTAATGTCCAATGTGAATCCAATTCACATTAACATTTAATTAACAAATGTAAATTACAAATATTTCTCTCTTATATATTATAAATCACATTTATAATATATTTGATTAATATGGATATTGCTATCCACATTATTCATGATGATTAAATCAAATTTAATCACACTGGATCTCATTTCTCTTGTTCTCAAATAATATGAATCATATTCATATTACTTACATCTTTGATAATTAAATCACATTTAATTATCTAAGATAACTCTCTTTATAATATGAATCAAATTCATATTACTCATGATAATTAAATCACATTTAATTATCCATTTTCTCAATGCTCGGATACATATATCAACAATAGAATTATCCATGAACTCTTTCAAGGATAATGCGCTTTCTCCGTAGATACTTGGAGATAAGAACAGGGCGATTGTATTGTTCCACGTATAGTGACTTGGATATCGAGATCACATCTCAAATCCAGATCTCGGGCCTCCCATAGATGCTTGATTAAATCAAGACCGTAAATCTAATCTTCTTATTGTATCTGAATCACATTCAGATAAATGTCCAACATTTGGACTAAGATTA
Organism: Ottelia alismoides; assembly: GCA_037367405.1. Lineage (NCBI taxonomy): Eukaryota > Viridiplantae > Streptophyta > Magnoliopsida > Alismatales > Hydrocharitaceae > Ottelia > Ottelia alismoides. Next base: position 260,610 of record JAZKJV010003077.1, read on the forward strand.
GGTTACTTCTCTACTGAGAGGAGTCACTAAAATCCAGACCCGTTTCATCACTCCCTAGGAATGGAAGCGTCATGGTTACACAATCGTTTATGATCACATCACCCTCAGGTATTCCCAATACCTGTACATCCTGCATACTGGAAGACTCAGATTAAACCCGAAGTATTGGATCAACTTTATACTGTCTACTTCATGGTTTTTATCAGTATGTTTCTCATTCGATCATTTGGAGTTGGTATCGATCATACACTTTCCGAAAGCGTATATCTACCTAGGTCTCGATCATATACTTTCCAGAAGTATATATCAAACCTACAAATTCAGTCAAGCTTCTAAAGCGAGACGACCATGCACATGGAATTTGATTCTTCCCAATATCTCATGAGTGAGATCATGTCTTCCGGTTCAGTAACTGAACCTGTATGATCCCTTTGAGAGATCGTATTACTCATATGCCCTTATATGCACACCAGCGTGCCGGTGTATAGACCTTGATTAGGTCATCAACCTATTGGTCTGCCAAATGTACATACTCAGACATATAGTAACACATCTGTCTCCGGTCAGAGGATGCGTGCCTATATCATGACAGCATATGACATAGGATTTTGGTTATCTCGATCTCGTTAAGTCAACTCTTTGACCTAACTTATCTCACACCTCCGAATCTCTATTCCTATGCAGAGGATCTGCATCAAGAGGTCGGTCAGATATCAGCCTTTAGAGAAAGGATTGCCATCTCCTTCTCAGGCTGGAGATCATCTCTTAATAATCATTTGATGGTGCTTGATGAGTCCTCAATCTAACTCATTAGATATTCATCTAAGTACCAGCCTCTATGATTCAATAATTGAATCAACAGCTGTATGATCATTAAGATGGCCATGGTACATAACCCTAATTGTACTAAGGGACCTATTATGCAAATTATGTATTCTTCATTTCAGATTAAGGAGTGAATTTGCAATAACATTTATTGCATAATGGCTCGCCGTGGGCTCGCATTTCCAACAGGGAGCCCCTTCTGATTCCATCCATCCCATCTCCTCTCTCTCTCATTCTCTCTCAAAGGAGTCGATCGATGACATACCTCTTAGTTCCTTCAGGTTGCTAATGCGCACAGGACTCATTGGATAAGCTCCCTTGTCTATATATTGAAATATTATTTTAACAAGACATAATTAAATTCCAGTTTAGATTTATATAACAAGAGCATCTGAATTTGGATTTATACGGATTACAAATTAAAATAACTATATATTAATATCATGAGATGAGAATTTATCATTCAAACAAAGACTGATTATAATATTGTAACATGCCTAAAAAATCATCTATATTCATAATTGATGGAGGTAGATATCTTTTAATGCATTAAAGGAGATTGAATTAAAATGAGATAGATAAATTGATGGAATCAAAATTTTCACCAACAATTATTAATCATACACACACATACACACACATGACATGTCTCTATCTATTATTGACTTTGTATTACGCAATGTTAATGAAAATTTCACTTAGTTGTAAGATACAATGAAACTAGATAACGACATAATATTTGAAGGTATATTTAATGTTAATACATCTATCTAATTTTATAAAAACGTTTATAAAAGAAAAGAATTTTAACTAATTTCATCCAATCTCTGCAGTCCCATTTGTAGGAATCAAAGATCATAATATTAGCAAAAAAGTTGTTAATTATCATCAGCGTACAAGTCCATTTACACCAAGCCATAAATAAGTTCCTAATCATATAACTCAAATTACAAGGTTTCCTCTCTAAATCATAGCTACATGATCATAATTCTCATAAAATAATAAGTTGTGCATTTCTTTGATATATATTGCCAATTTATCTTATAAGGAAGAAGATAAGCCACAATCTCGATCATTTGTCCCTCTTTCTCTTTTTATCATAGATACGATGAGAGACTTTACTCAACTTTCAATTGTTCACGTGGATTTGATAGAACCACATTCAATAGAGGTAGTTATGGGTCATAATATCCCACAACCATTTACTTCTGATGTAATAATTCATTATGCTATAAAGAAAGGTTTAATTATCAAGTGTTTGTAATTAAGGGATACTAATATCATTTTTATCATCATTATAAATGTAAATATATTCTTTATCTGCTACAAGCCACCCTTACAGATATCTGTCATTAAAATTTCCTAGAACATTGAGATACTGAAGCGATGTTGATTTTTCTTTAATACCACTTTTTCTGGCTCCCAATAACATGGTGTTGACACAGTTGGTGCTCTCTCCAATCGAGAATTACAATGGCTTCTCCTCAAAGATGAAATTGGGTTAGAAATTTAACACTTCATGTACATCATATGCATAGCAAAGGCTCTGGATTATATTTCCTCAACGTTAACACATGAAATACATTATGCAAATTTTAATGCCGAGGCAGTAACAAGATACAAAATGCTATTATGACAATAATTACTATGATCTAGTAATGATGCAAAATGATACTATGATGATACTTAATATGATCTCATAACATTCTATATACATAGCATCGAGTTTTCCTTTCTTATTAAATCGCAAGTGACCTTTTGTTGGGAAATATATCAAAATACTATTTTTTTCTATTATGAAACCCAACTTTATTTAGTGGTTATTAACATAAGACTTTTACATATTTTGTGCAATCAATTATCTCTTCTAAATTAGGTTGATGCTGTTATTTTACCTAATTTGGTCCCAACATATATTTCTTGTCTGCATCATACCGGCATTAGGGTGATCCTCATGATCTTCCTATATTAAAAATCTATAACAATTTCCCCCTACTTTTTGTTTCATGTATATGCCACAACAATCATCTTTTCCAAGGTGGTAATTGGTGGTAAAGTCATAATCCTTTATGTTTTTAACCAGTGTCATTGCCTTGTGATAACTAAGGACTTCAAATTGTTCATAATATAGGTAATGTTGCTAAATTTTTAGAGAAAAGCCTGCTACTTCTAACTCTAAATCATGACAAGGGTAGTTCATCTCCTATGATTTTAACTAATGTAAAGCATAAATAACTTAGTCATGTTGCATACTAATGCACACAAGTCTCCTTCCTAACGTGTTGATATATACCATGAAGCCTTTATTGTCTGCTTCTAACTAGGGATGAGCATTGGACCGGGTCGGGTCGGACCCAATATAGCCCGACCCAAGCCCGTTTATACTGGCGGGCCTAAGGGTCGGGCTTGAGCCCTATATATTTTCAAAAGATCTACCCAAGCCTGGGCCCGACCCGTGATTGTTTGGGTTGGGCCGACCCGGTTGACAAAAAGTTTTCCCACCATTTACTGAAAAATTCATTTTCTTTTAGTTTCAGTTACTTAGTTTGTAGATATATTCCCGTTTCCAATCACAAATTTTACTTCTACGAGTTCTGGTTTGATTCCAATCCTCGATTCTAGTCATAAGATAGTTTCATCCAAATCTGAAATGAGTCAATTTTCTGTTTTGCTAACTAAGAATTTCAGATGATGATAGTTTAGAATCGAGCCTTCATATGAACTCTGAAGAATATCCATCACCTGAAATTGATACACATGGAATCATTTAGCACTTCCAGGTCATCTTGACTTGAAGAACAACCTGTAGCGCAAGAAAAGAACCTTCTATGCCTAGAAGATATTAAAACCACCATAAACGCATGGAGCCAGATCTCTGCCTAGAGCTCCGACCGCATAAGAACGCCACCAGAACTCCACCTTTGATTGGGAAAGTTCGAGCATTAACCACTGCCCGAAGCCTGAAGGAGTAGCAGACCATCGGTCTGCCATTTTTGCGCAAGAACAACAAAGACAATGCAGAACATATCCTCCGATCTGGAGACACGCCATCGCCGCACATCTCACCTTGTTAAAAATGATGGAGGGGGCCAGCACTGCTCCTGCTCGAATGGAGAAGTGAGGAGAGGGGGTCGGGGACAATGGAAGGTGGGGGGGGGGGGGGGGGGTGGTGGTGTGGGGGATCGGCACCCCGCTCGAATGGAGAAGAGAGGAGCGGGTTGGGGGTCAGCTTCTTGTAATGGCTAGGAGTATTCGGTTCGGGCCCATCCAGGGTTAGGATTTTGGAATCGGACTTCGTTGAGGTCGGGCCTGCATCAGACCACTGTTCGGGTCGATGCCATTAAATGGTTGGGCTTGGGTTTGGGTCGGGTAATTGCGGACCGGGCATCGGATGGGTCGGACCGATCCTACCCAATGCTCAACCCTACTTCTAGCCAATCTTTGTTCCATCCTTGAAAACTTCTTCCACAATTCTTTGACAATACAAGAATTTCATCCTTTCTAGTGAGTCCGTCAATGGTAATGAGATCCCTGAGAAGATTCAAACAATTGTAATTAGGAAAATTCATAGATGAAGTCTCCTACAATGATGAATCACCTTTTATGATCGGAGGCAATGCTTACAATGTATGTATGTACCCGTGGTTAGAGTATGTATGTTCCGAGCATAATTCCAAGGATCGAGGATCTAACATTAAGCATCATGCCATTCTCAGTCCCTCGGAGCATATAATGATATGATTGCTCTCCCATAAACAAATATATAAGTTGTTTTTGTAATTTTTTTATTTTAGGTGAGCAGTGTTTATCAGTCCTAATTTTAGATTAGATGAGTATCACTTGATTTGAATTAGTTGAGTAAAAGAGAGATTGCAAAGGAAAAACTACACCTAAACAAGATCTTCTATTAGAGATGATGAACAAGTTAATCTGGCTAAGTGAAGATCAGTGTAAGTACATAATACTAACTGAAAAATGTGTCTTCCTATGTTCCACGGGCACATACAAACTCTAGATAGCTCTAATACCAGTTGTGCAACCTAAAACTACGACACATGCCACAGAGATAAATGCAACCCTGACCACTCAACTGGGTTCGAAACATGACAACTCCAAGTCCACAAATGCACGCGAGATTACAAAGAGAGCTCATTGTAATAAGAAAATAAAAAATACAAAGCGTGGAATAAAAAAATGGGACTCTAAGACATACACTCTCTCACTCTCACTCAGTGACACAAGAAAATCTTAGCCTCTTAAGCTAGTTCAGTTCACAAAATCGTTCGCCTTTGATTACCTCGAGTTGTGTTGTCAATCGAAAAGCCATTCCAAGTCACGGGATTCCTGTCCAAGAAATACAAGTGTATTGGATTTATGAGAGAAAGATTATGCTATGAAATACGAATGAAAAAATATGCTATGCTAAAAAAACAAACAACAAACACTATGGATGAAATGAAAATGGTACGTAAAGATTTATCTCATAAAAATCAAGTACGCTAAGGTGACCAAAATCCCAAAAAGTCAAGTCGCATCCATGACAACAATGCCATTTGAAAAATACCCTATTTAAAAGTATTGATTGGTGTTGTAGTCGGGTAGAAAGCTTGTGATAAAAAATCAAACAAATAAATATGAATTAAAGTGGTGTAGTTTATTTTTTTATTTTACTTTGACAAGGCTCAAGGTTGAACTCAAACTGGTAGTTCTATTTCTTTGAATATCCAAGTCAAATTAGGTATACTTGATTTAATGTGAAATTAATTGAAAGTGCATCCAATGTTGCATTGTTGTGACCGTTTATTGGTTTTATCAAATTTTATGGGAATTTTTAATGAGATAAAAGTAAGCAAAGCAAAAGCAGAATGCAATGCACACACTTTGCTTGCAAGCGAAATAGGGTGCTCTCTCTCTTTCCCTCAGTCTCTCTCCCCCCTCCCCTCTTTCTCACGCTCTCTCTTCGTTAACTTGTTGGATCAAGTCTAGGGACAAAAAGAAGGTATTTCTTTGTTAAATATTTTTCACACATTAGTATTCTATTTTTGATATTTTTTTAATATAATCAAATAAGAGGAAGAGTTCGGCACTGATATCAATTTGTGAGCAATAAACTCAATTAAACTTTATTATACAAACTCATCGTTTAGATTCTTACAAATATAACAAAAGAATTTTATATTGATCACATGATGGGAATATCAAAATCAATGCATCCAAATCTCGTTTAATAAGATATCACGTAATTCTTGTGTTTTTCAACAAGAGACGTATTGATAGAGAATAGGAAAATTGAAATTAACAAATATGGAATAAATATTTGATAATTTAGAAATATTCAAATTTTTTAATAGGCCTTGCAATCTTTAGTTGATATTTTCTATTACTAATTATCTTTTTCAATTGATTTATGGATGTAGTGTTTAGAAGGATTGGCTTTGCAATACAAAAAGGACTAGCGGCGCAGCTTGTTGTCCATTTGCCTTCTGTTTCGATGCAAACTTTTCTTATTGGTACTACGAATAAACACAAACGTGATTATTTGATTCTTTCGTAACAAAATTTGCTATATTCATTTATACATTTTAAAACAATATAGAAAATATATATCATAGATTTACGCAACATTTAACTTTTAGTTACATTGATCAGTACAACTTATTTTTCGATCTATTCCCTCTCCGGATACGATAGTGGCTCTATCCCCTCGGATGCATCCGTGATTGAGAAATAATCACAAAAATTTCACATACGACTTCTGGAAATTAGTTACTGCAATATTTTATTAACTTGCTATGTTTGTAAAATCGCATATATAGACCTATTTTTTTATACTTTTTAGATATAGTAGTATTTTGAGGTCAACCAAATTTGAAAAAAAATACCATAAAAATATGGGGAGTTTCTGGGAGGAGGAGAAGATTTCGAAAATACCAATGTATTCTATTTTGTGCGTATTTGACACTTCTAATGGATCTACAAAAACGAAATATCTGAGATGCTTCACATCTTAATTATGTATAAATGATATTGACGCATATCTGAATAAGGTAAAGGTTTTTACACTTGTGTCCCTCTGAGATTTTGCAATTACCGTTATGTCATTATAGTTTTTGCAATAAAACTTTTGCCTTTGTATTCTATTATTACAATTATGCATCCATTTTACTTTAACGGAAGGGCAGCTGTATGAATTCTGTAAGAATATCAAGGCTCACATGTTAGTGCAAAAAAGTTAAGACATAATTGTAACTATAGAATCTTAGCAGGGCACGTGTAGAAAACCCTTTAAATTAATGTGTTGCTTAATGCTTAGCTATAGATGCCTATTAAGATAATTTAAATGCTTGTTTGATAATGATTAAATGATTAGAATTAGTAAAGGTCGAAATATATGTTTTCACTTGGCTGCATGTTTGATTCTATACCGATAACTATTGCTGTGAATTTTTTAAAAAATAATGCATGTATATATATATATATATAATTTTGTAAAATATATAAGATGTTTTGTGTCCATATTGCTGAAATCATGCAACTACATGGATATTGTGTGCTTACTTAAAATGCAATTTAGAACCAAAGTAGGAACTTAAATGTATTGGGATACCGATGCATGGAGGATCTCATCACCAAGTTTTTTAAGTAACTTTAAATCATACACTTAGAATTTAGTCTCTTTAAGCCATGGGCTAATCTTCCTCTTTTTTTTTCAAAATTACCCAATAAGAAACATTAAGCTGCACTACAATTAAGTTGGCATATTTTACTTACGTACTTGGACTAATATGGAGATTGTAACCTAAGAAATTCACGAAGGGATTTTGGGTAGATTGAGCGGTGGCTTACCTCGGACTTATTATTGGGAAGGAATTTATGATGAGGTTGCATTATGGGTACATGATGTTACACAATTACGTTAGTAAAAAGTTGCGCCTGTGTATCATAGGTGTGAAGAAATCATGTCAGCGAAGCCCAGATATGATCAATCATACCACTGGATGCCAATAAGTTCAAGATTAGCCACTCAGTCACATATAGTAAGATGATTTAGAGTACCTCTAGATGGTTTCTACAACATAAATCTAGTTGTACTTTTTTCTCTCATATTTACTAACCAAAGTATGATTAATAACTTTTTGAATGAAGCAATAGAAATATAAATGAAAATTTATTAGTTTGTTTCCATACTTTGACAAACTATGGTTTATGATACAATGCAAATGCTTAATCTTTTGTTGTAAATCAAATGTCACAATCCTTACTAGTTACATGTTCATTGTCTTGTTGTTTAATACACCTCTTTACTTGCAAATGAAATCAAATTAAATGCATGCAAACACTTAGATATGACTATGCTGTAACTATTGTTAACCATTCCTTAATAAATTTTCATTGATGTTTCTCTTTACTTAACACTTTTCACCTTGATATGTATGTATGTAATTATGTATGTATGTTTGTACATATATAAGTACATGTGTGCATATACATTACAAATGTATGTACATATTTACACATATGTACGTACGTAAGTAGACGGGTATGTATTTGGATATGCACATAGGTATGCAGGTAACATACCTACATATATATGTACATATCACATTCCTACATAGGTATATATGTATGTACCTATGTAGGTATATACGCATGTATGCATATGCATGTATGTACATATGTAGGTATGTGATGCTTTTAGTGATATTCAAATAATGGTTAATTGTAGCACCCGCAAAAAGAAACTACTTAACAAGATTTATCTCGACACTTTAATTTAACGAGGTAAGCATACTTGGGTCAAACTCAAGGATCACTATCTAAGAAATTTCTTTTCAATCGATTTCCAGATCATGTGTCTGTTTCACTCCACAAACACGCATATATACAAGAAAAACACACAAGTGCACTATATGCACAATAAAAAGCACGCTAGCTTGGAGAAAGACGTAGAATAGAGGAGGGAGAAATAGAATACAAAATGGAAAATACAAGTGATCAACTCAAGAAAAAAGAGATAAATAATTAAATATGTAGAAAGTGTATTTTTTATATTTTTAGAAGATATTCAAATATTTTGGTATTTTTCATACTAATAAGCACAATACCATGTCATTTTTCCTCTATGCCTGGAATCTTAATAGTAGCCATCTCGAATCAGACTGCCATCACCCCTTGATGACCTCACTTGCCTAGTGAGCTTGTCATCACTGACCTCCCATCTTTTAGTATTAGTCGAAGGGTGTGGATTAAAGGCTTGAAGACTTCTTATCAGCTTGATCTCCATATCCAAATTAGAGGTACCTTCGTCAGCTCTTGCTTCACTTATTGAATCCACTCCGCTTCTAAGTAATCTCATGTTATACACTACCTCTAAAAGATATGGAACTCTAGATAGCATCGATCTCAAATTAGTTATTACTAGGGTGTCCAGAGAGGGGAAAGAAGGGATTCCACTTCTCGATACATGAATCATGGTAGGCAAGGCTGTCAGATTCCTCCGTTGTTGACTCGTTCAAGAAAAGTCCCCCCTCCTCGCCCCTGGAATTTCTATCAAATGACTCGGCCTCCCCTAGCTCTTCCACCATCCGGGCTCCCTTAATATAAACAAGTAATTAAGCACTTAAAAAAATAAGCTAATAGAGGACCTTAAGAAAATGTGATTGTGGCTAAAAATGGGACTAAAATTCAAACTTTATTTCTCCTATGGAGATAAAAATAAGAACAAAATGGGATCTTTTTTGAGTTTTTTTACAATATGGATATCTTATGTTTTTCTAAATTCTATAATATTTTTATATTTTTAGAAAATATGCAATAAAAGTCCAAATTAAGCTAATATAGTACTAACTAAATGCAACCTAACCTATTAATTTGTATTTTTAGTAATGGTATGAATAAATTAAAAATATTGCAAAAAGGGGAAGTTTTTGTGTTTTTGATGTTTTTAGGGAGAGTGAAATCCCCCCAAAAATCATGAACATAGAGCATCAGGAAGGGCATCTAGCATATTTTTAATTTTGTAGTTAGAGATAATATGCACTCAGAATAATTCAATTATCCTTAGGCATGTTTGGTAGGGGAATACACTCTTATTCCCCTCTTCCCTTGTTCCTCCTTATCCACTCCCTTATTCTCCTTCCCTAATTCTCCTCTTCCCTTGTTCCTCTTTATCCACTTCCTTATTTCCCTTCTCCTCTTACCTTATTCCTCCTTATCCACTAACTTATAAGCTTTATTCCTTAACCCTCATGTGCCAACCGAACAGAGAAAAGCACTTACCTATCCTTATTCCACCTTATTCTCCTTATTCTTATCCTTCTAGTCGAACAACACTCTTATTCCTGAACCGAACACCCCCTTAGTCTTCCAAAAAATATATAGAGTTCAAATTGTAATGTTTTAATGAGATTTTTCCAAAAATTTAATGAAAGTTATCCCGACTATACATAAAAAAATTTAAAATGGCATGAGATAAATTTTCTGGGAATTAAACAAACAAAATAAGCAGTTTTAGCTAAATGAATTATTGATAATTTATCAACATTGCAAACTAAGCTCATATTGTAGAGCGTAAGTTGCTGAGCATGGATGTATTTTTAGTTCTCAAAAATACTTAAGGGATAACAAGATATTAAGCCATAAACATAAGGGTCTCCTTGCAAAACGATGCAATTAATAAAAAATACAAACTACGCACAAGGTATCGATTTTGCAATTACCAAAAATTTCTGGGCTTCTTTGCAAAATAGCCAGAGCACATGGTGCGCATGTGAGATACACAGATGTCAAGGGGTTTCAACGGAAGAATCCACCAGACCAGGCCACTAGATATAATGGTTGGATGCTCTTCTTTAGTGCTCGATCTAGTGGATATCTTCGTGACACGTGGTGGATTTGATGCATTTTGATGACACGCATCCACAACTGAGGAAGGCATGAGCCTCGATGGTTTGGGTCGGAAACGATGGAGGAATCAATCCAACGGTGATTGTGCTTCTCCCTTCATGATCCTTATCTTCTTCTTGGCTTCTAGGTTCAGAGGCCTGGTAGAGCTCCGATGAATAGAGGATTTTGAGCTCTCGGTTGTAGCAGAGGCGATGCTTCAGAGGTCCTATACTAGGAAAAAAACTTGAATACTTTGGTTGCTATGATACCTCAGTGTAATCTGGCTTACCCCCTGTTCTTTCCCTATATTTTGGGGTTGAAATTAGTTGTATGTATTGTTATTTGATGAGTTATTTCAAATACTTAATTTTAAATAAAATTGTGATCTATTCATATGTGAACTATTTACCTCTCTTGTAATGTTAATTGTTCTTGCTTCAAAACTATTACGTCGATTTTAAGAGACAACCAAAATTTATTTCAATTTTGTATTAACCTCACGTCTTTATACTTGATTTATTATTAATATATTTAAGAGAAGCGTTACTTGCATTCCAAATCTAACATTTCCTTTTCGTGTGTGATTTTCAAACCTCATGTCAGGGTTGCTTTTAAATTTGTAAACATTAACGCATAACGTATGTTATTAATGGATTACTTTTAATATGATGATTAGAGGTAGTTTTTATTCCAATGTCTAATATTAACGTCAATTCATCTCTATATATTTGAAGACTACTCTTACCGAAAGAGATATGATTTCAACCATTTACATTTCTTAAAATCTCATTTCTCATCACATTGCTAATGTGTATCTTGGAGGAGCAATATGAGTTTGCTCAATCGATCTTGACAATGGCGAGTGCACGTCTGTCAAGATCTGGCCGTTGTATCCTGGAGAGTAGTCGTACTAGTACCAGTTGCACCATCAGAATTTCCGTGGAGGTACGAATCTACTCTTAAGGACAATGCATTTTGCACGCCTCGACAAGTTGGTTTATCTCGTCGCATTAGATCCGATATCATTTTCTAACCCTCAATTTATTTTACTTACAATCTTAAGAATAGATATGGAGGGTGCTATCATGCTTGCTTCAAAATCTCTTCTTCCCGACGTATCTAAAATTGAGCAATTTTCCGATTCCCACTATAAACGCTGGCAAGAAAAGTTTTAACTTTGATAGAGCTAAATAGTGTGATTTATGTCCTTAGATGATTTTTCTGCATGGGAAAAGGCTAATAAAATTTCTAGACATGCTATCTTGAGCACACTTTCAAATGAACTTTTTGACATCTATTATTCATCTAAATTAGCATATGATATCTAGGAAGCCTACGGAAGAAATATATTTTAAAAGATACAAGAAACAAAAAATTTGCAGTAGGTGATTTCTTAAGCTTTAAAATGACAGAAGACAAGCATATTATATCATAAATTCACCGACATCATGATTTAGTCGATGACCTAAAAAGTAAAATAAAATAAAATAACCTGATTCTTTTCTAGCCGGATGTCTAATAGAAACACTACCTGAAATATAGAAAGAATATAAAAATAATTTGAAAAATAAAGAAAGATCATGACCTTCTATGATGTTTTATCTATATTAGGATTGAAGAACAAAGTAAGATTAGGGGAAAACAGAAAAAGCTAAAGAAATGATAGCTAAAGCTAATGTGGTGGAGAGCAACTCAAACAAAACTATAAAGTCTCGAAATAAGAACATTAGAAATAATCAAAAGGGAGGTGGAAAGTTTTTTTAAAGGAAAAGCCACAATCCAACTTTTAAAAGAAAGATTGCAAAATGCTTCATTTGTGGGAAATCAGATCATAAAGCCGCTCAATGTAGATATCCGAAAATCGAGTGATCAACCAAAAACAAATATCGTGACTGAAGTTGAAATTGTTGCTGCCGTCGTGAGTGAGGCAAAGTCGGTGGCACATGAAAAGGAATGGGTGGTTGATTCCAACACCACTCGTCATATATGTGGTGATAGGAATATATTTAGCTCCTATACACTAGTGAAATAAGGAGAATTGAAAGTATATTTTAAGAACACATCCTTCTCCGATCATTGGAAGAGGAACACTCGAGTTGAAACTGACTTCCAATAAAATCCTTTCACTA